>SNQJ01S0052971.1:20221-36707 GCA_010110895.2 Picea sitchensis | reverse complement strand
AATATATGTAATCTTACATTTTAAATATATGTATATACATCAAACATATTTGGCACATGCATTTTATAATAGTAGATATCATTTAATTCCAATTGTAGTTTACTAAATTGGAAATTTAAATTTTCTTTTAAAAATGTGTAATGTTTAAAGTATTTGATATATGTTATTTATTACTTATATTTCTAAAAGATGGTGATTTTTAAAAATAAAATACATTTTCATATATTTATATGTAAAAATAAATTGTATTTGTGTTTGATACTATTTCTATTACAATTTACTTATCTTTTATGTGTAACACAAGAAATTGAATATCTTATAAAAAAAATTGTACTCTATTTATTCATATTGACAAGTTTGTGATAGCTATCATATAGGTTTCATTGCATATTGTATTTCCCAAACAATCAACTTGTAATTCCAGTCCATATTTTAATATTAAAAAAATAATGTGATTTTATATAAGAGTAAGTTTAATAAATATATATTTTGAACTCTAAAATTAGTCTTCAAAAACATTCTCAACTTTTATAGCTCTTTTTCCCAAACCTCTATATGTGTATATCCTCAATGTAAACTTTTAAATTCTTATTATTCTTAATATGATACAAATGTTAAATGATTGAGAGGGCTCTGCAAAAACCCTAGTTGCGGGCCCTCGTGGGAACTTCGTACTCACGACATGAGGTTAAACCAACCCTTCTTGACATGGTAATTTTTTTTTCCCATGTTTTTCAACTGTTCGAAGGATAATACGTTACTATGGTAGGGGAGGAATATTACTTAGATTGCTTGGATTCTTCTAGAGACATCTCAGATAATCAACAGATTTGGTCGATGCCAGGTGACCTCCACTCCAAGTTCGTCTCCGACGTGTCTTTTTCAACTCTCGATATGGTGGAAAGTGATGTAGTGGTTTCATGCCCCAAGCTTGGAATTCAGGCTGGAGATATAGGACAGGGGGTGGTTCTTTTGTTAAGAAACCAAGGTTCAGAGGATCGAAGGATGGTTCGAGAAGCCACAGATATCACCTTTGTATCTTCTCCTACCATCCGCTTGAAAATCTGTCAGAATGGCTCTATGTGAAGGCTCATCACCTAGAGGGGTTTTCAGAAAAGGGTTTCTCTCAGGAGATGCCTTTTGAGGGTCTTTGGCAAAACCAACCCCCTTTCGACGCCTACACAAAGGAATCTGGAGAAGCTGGTAGCAATTTCGCTCGCTCGATATCTCATAGGTTGGGATGGATATCCACCACAAGGGCTTCGGAGAATGATTTAGATGGGCTGCAAAGTAGCCATGAGCTTGGTAAGTTCTCTTCATTTGACCCTTCACAATTTCTGATCTCTTCACATTAGCCAGCGTCGAAGTTGGTAGGAGTAAGGGGTTCGAGAAGAGGATCTTCCCTTTCCATTGAGTTTCACGAGAGCCATGGACAAACCCTAGGAATTGGGGTTCCAAAGATAGGGCACAAACTATCTTCAAAACCCCAGAAGTCACAGAAGACTCAAAAGTCCTAGGAAAGCATTAAACAGGTGACAAAATTCTTAAAGTTGGTGCTTGGAGACGATATAATGTTACCATAGGTCCTGGAAATGGTGGAGACGACAGTCATGGTAAGGATAAACGGGTGGAACTTGGGGATAAATTTGTTGCGAGAGTGGGTAATCTATTTGTGGGTCGGCAAGGTGGACCATCTGTCCACAACACAAACCATGTCAAATGGTTGGTTCATGTTTTGATTTCAGTCTCAAGAAAATACTACCAAGATTTTGAACGCTCCTTGGTGCCTTGACTCAACGCCAATGTTGTTGAAGAGATGGTCACCGTTATTTGACGCTAGTCGTGAAAGGATATATGAGCTCCCAGTTTAGGTTCACTTTCCTGGACTTCTAGGGGAACTCTAGACTCCAAAGGGTTTTGAATATCTGGGAATGCATTAGGTAGATACATGGATGCATATATGTCATTCAAGGACACCGGGAAAATGTTTATGGTGCACATATTGGTATTGTTATCACACAAGTTGTAGGTTGGGAAAATCCTGACCCAACCACCAAATGGAAACAACTAAGAGAGAACCTATCCACTGTCACCTTAGGCAGTTGTTCTCGTCACTTTAGAGGTGAAGTGGTCACCTCAAGGGGGGAATCTCGGTGACCTTAGGGGAGAAAGAGATGGAAAGTGTGATGTATGAATGAGTGCCCCTATAGGTTAAGTTTTTATATATGGAGAAGGGCTTGAGTAAGGTCTTGATGATAGCCAAAGGTTTCCAAGAAGTAGTAGACCTTGCAAATGTTGATTGTACATGCCCAAGACAAAAGGAAAACAACAATACAAGCCCAAGTATATGATGGAAAAGAAAGTTAAGCTTGTTGTCCCTAATTGTAGCAGTTAGCAACAATATATATCAACAATAAAAATGATAATTAATGTTGTTAAACAAGTTGCTAAAATTCTAGTTGAAAGAGCAAGAGATAAACTAGAAACAACTAGATCAACCCAAGTAAGATAGCATTAGAATTTACTAATGAAACAAGGTTGTTACAAAAGATAATTGCAAAGATATTTTGCAGCCTTGTGTCTATAACAAACAAGTTATTACAACAAAGACATCAGACACTAAAACTTCCTCAAAGTCTATTGGAATATTGAGAGGGGGGGTGAATCAGTATGAGCACTTATACCACTTTTAACCACAATATATAATCTTTCACTTTAAAAAACAATGTTTAGCGGTATATCATCAATGTATCATCTATGATTGCATTCAATATATATATATATATATATATATATATATATATATCATAAGCATGTAATCATAAGCAACATCACATCAAGATAATTGTACACCAATATTTACGTGGAAACCCAAATGGGAGAAAACCACATAATGTTTTCTTATATATATCAAGAATTCATTCATAGGAAGCACCAACATCCCAATTCTCTAGCTGCAACTGGAAGGAGTCTACAACCCCCTATTTTCAGTCTCCAACTTGAAGGAAGCTATAACTCTCTGAATTCTCTAGATCCAACCAAAAGGAGACTACAACCCCCTGGGTCCTCCGACTCCAATCGGAAGGTGGATACAACCACCTAGTTCTATAGCTCCAACCTGAAGGAAGCTCCAACTCCCTAATTCTTTGGATCCAACCGGAAGGAGGACAAAACCCCCTTTCCTTTCCTCGTCCAACCACCCTAAAATATAAATGTAGACCAACTGTCACTACCACAATCATTTCCACTCTCTCTGCCACTATCACTATCACTGTCACTGTCGCTCACATCAACCTATCCAACCTATCATTATCTCGTCCAAGAAACTAGATCAATTCTCAGCCACATGCAAATCATGCCAAGATCACCAAGAGCATATCTCAAACCATATGCTCAACATCACCAACACATGCCTCTACCAAGCATGTACCAAGATCACCACATATCATCACAAGATATGTGTCTCAACCAAGTACTAATATGTACCATGCATCAACCTGTACCATCAACCATGTACCATAACAAGTGCATCAACCATGCACCAAGCATGTATCATCAATACATCTACCATACCATGTCCCAACCATGCACATCAACCATGTCATGTACCATACCATGTGTCAACCATGTACATCAATACACGTACCATATCATATACCATATACCATGAAATGTGTCTCGACCATATACCATATCATATACCAAATACCATAAGATGTCATCAATGAAATGCCTCAACCATATGCCAAGAATATGTGCCAAATGTGTACCAATCATGTATATAGATCACCAACAAGTTCCTCATACATATACCAAAATGTATCTCAAATGATGTGTCCAATATCCAATATTCTCCTCAAACCATGTGCCTCAACAATATACCATATCACTCATGATATGTCTCAATCATGACATACACCATAACATCATCAATATGTAACCCTCAAAACATGAATATAAACATACATGTAACTATGTAACAGACCTGGTGTATGTGATCACAAAACTACAGACCTTCCTCAACTTCAACAACAAGATAATAACATCTTCATCAAACTTTACCTTAGTCTCACGAGACTAGTTTTTGGATTTGTCACAACCCTAACTTTCAACAATCATAATTGTGTACCTATAATGAATAAAGGTTTGGAAATTGTACATAATATTCTGCAATATCTTCTCTGCAATTTCTTCAGGTTTCACTACTTGGAACCTCCCAGAAAAGGAGTTATAGCAAAAATAACAAACCTTGCTAAATTCTATCTCATTCTAGAGAACGAACTTGTAGAGCATACCACACGCAGAATATTTGATATCTAGATCTGAAAATTGTACACCACATAATAAGGTCTATAATATATCCAATTCATTTGGTCTCACTGAATTTGGATATTATATGAAGACGTTATGACCATTTTACCCGAAACACATGTTTGAGACTAGTTCCAGGACTAGCCAAAAACCCTATCTACCACAGAGTGTATCTCCAAAATTACAATGACCCAGAAGCTGAAATTTCTACCACAGGTACCTTGATATGTCATATAAATATACTCCAGGTTTCACTATCTGAATAATTCTAGAAACAAATTTATAGTGAAAATGGTAAGATGACCTATAAATAACATACCTTAGAACACATTCTCACAAGACTTCATCCTCCCTTGGAATTTCGGTCTTCTTTACTTCATCTTCCCTATGAAAAACACCTCATACATCCTTGGTTACCCCATACAAGAATCACTTGATCACTTAGATAGATATTCAATGAACTTGTGTGTATATATCATGTTCTTATGAGAGACTTCTTGAGGTGTATTTATATTTTTTCTAAGTAACCTCTTTCCATAACTTTAAGACCTCTTTCCTTAAATTTAGGACCTATTTCCTTGACTTTAGGGGTTTCTTGTTACAACTAATTTACCCTTTCACCAATACTTTTAACCAACAATGGGCTTCTTGGCCACTCTTCGAGGCTTCCAACTTTACAAGGCCATATCTCCCTAATAGTGAGGAACCACGTGGCGTTCCACATATCACTAGAAATGGAACGATGAGTAATATATATCTATGATAGTATTACCTGCAATTTCAATGTCCTTAATTTCCATATTCCTTAATCAACTTCGGTTCCCATAACCACACCTCTAGGGATACATGTAGACTACATCAAATGTACCCGACTAACTCATCATCAATCTCAATCATACAAATCTCAATCAACTATCCAACATATTTGGACCTCTCGAAGGGTTGACATCAATCTATAATGGTTTACATTAACCTCCAACATCACTTTCCAAGGTTTGACATAAATGACAACCAACTGTCCAACAAAGTCTACCAAAAAGTGCACTAGGCCCAGTAGTTTGTGTGGGCAAACTTTAGGCATCTTTTAATAGTTGATTTAAGAGTTACTTGAGAAGTTTGATTAGGGTTTATACAACCCTAATGGTTGTAGATAATTTTTTATAATATCACCAAGAACTACTTGAGAAAAGATGACGCCCCAGTGGCTCAATCAAGCTTATAAGGAAAATAATTAGATTCAACTTAGACAACCTTCAAATCATAAGATTCCACGTTAACCAATGCAATAATTTATTTCTCCAATGCAATTTGCACTAGTTCCTTTATCTATTGGGTTATGGAGTCAAGTAAATAAAGAGATAAATAATGTTATCTCCTTAGGGGTGTAAACCCTCTTAGTCCCCAAGGCAAGCAAATGTTAAGCTAGGAGATACTAGGAGGGTGTAGACCCTTTTACTTCTCCTAGTAAAACCTTGTGCAACAAATAACTTCTTAGACAAAATGATAGATAAATTGTGGGGTTGTAAATTCTTATACTCCCCAAGAAACTTATCCAATCAAACTTGTGACTAAGAAATGAAGCATCATCAAGATAAATCTTTACCTAGCTCAAGAAATGACAATATAAACCTCTCCTTACCAAGATAAATCCACCATACATGCCAAAGAAAACCTCCAATAATGGTAGCACACTAATTCTTCCACCAATATCATAAAGACACCAAGATAAAAGAGCACAAGAGAGAGAAATTTTCCCAAGGAGGGTTCAAATTTCAGCCAAGTAATTCTCCAAATGGGAGAGTTATGTTATGAAATGAGATTCACATTATCTCTATTTATATAAAAGAATTAAAACATAGTTTGTCCACTTAGAAAAGGTAAAACATAAGATAAGGGGTCAACAACCCTTATCTTACCCCTTGAACCAAATAATAATATTTAATTTTAACTTTAACACATTAGAAACCCTAAAAGTAAGATGGTGTTACCCCTTTAGGGGATGTTTTGACACTTTTCCAAGTCATTGGAGAAGAATAAATAGGTTGTTGGGGTTTTTTGGGCCTCCTCTTCATGTGTTATGTTCAATCCATGTCTCCTCCAGTAAAACTATTCCAAGTGTCAATGTGCAATAACTCCATCACCATCAAACCCCCTCAAGCATGATGTCAAGCCTCAAAAGTTGGCGTTTTATCTCTCCTAGGAAATTTGTTTGGGTAATAGGGGATAGGTAAGATCCTACATGATGCCATGTAAGCCTATGAATGCATGTCTCTGTGATCCGATGTGTGGGCCTATAGCACCCAACATGTGGGCTTCTTTCCCCATGGAATCCCAACCTATGCTTGTTCTCCCAAAACTGGCCACCAAGCAAGGTCCTGCAAAACAAAAGGGCATGCCCTCCAAAGATATTAAGTCAAAAATATCATGAAAAGTGTAAACCACATCTAATAAGAAAGGAACCTAAAGATGTGCATCAAAACTACCTCATCAAATTAAACAAATACTCCAAGACCCTATACAATTGACCAAGTTTAGGTATGGGAGGGGTGTTATAAAAGTCCTATTGGGTAGACCAAAACCCTCAAGTAGGGGATGATTCTAAGGATGGAATTTCAAGGTTATTTAGTGGATGATGATGTGGAAGGGTTTTAGACTTCATAGGTCAATTATTTTCACGACATACAAAGGCTCATATTATCTCATTTATGGGTGCCTTTGTAGAGGGTGTGTGGCACCTTCGTTTGTGATGCACTTTTTCCAAGCCCATCTTCTTGTTGTTATTTCTTCTTAGATTTTTATTTCTATTTATATTTCTTTCATGTTTTAAGGAACAAGTTGAAGGCCAATTTCCCAGCTTGGTGTCCAGATAACGACAATGTCATCCAAAAATACCTCGCATAAATGAGAAAGTTGGCTTGTGATGAGACCCCCTTTCTCTCAGGTGTGTAATTGAGAACCACTACTTTGGCTTGGTGACGAGATGATGGTAATGCCATACCACTAAATACCCATTATCATGATAGGTTGACCCGTGATGAGACCTCACATCCTCCAACTAACCCCATAAGTATTCAATATCATATCTTTTGTAGGTCCCCCATTTCTTATAGAGAATCGTTTCATTGCTTTCTCAGGGATCCTTGGGTGAACCATCTAGAAGGTCTATATTTAATCTTTTATATTTGTATCCAACAACAATCCCTCTCGGCCTTCATCCCCTTCTTCCCATGAAATGAGGAACATGTCCTTCTTGGGTCACTAAAGTCAAAGGGCCTAAAGGAGGGAAATATGATGGAAATGTAATGAGAGAAAAGTGGTAAGTATGGTCGGGAATAGTACGACAACCCCTTAAGGGACCCCTAGTCACAAACCTTCCCCAAAGGTTGGCCACTTACTAGGAAAAATATGACACTTACCAAGGTGAAACAGAGTCAAAATCATGATGTCCAAGAATGCATTGTATAATAAAAAGAAACTTAAATACAACATGCTTAAATGACTCAAATTTTAGGGTGATTACCTGCCACAATAATTTACTTGTATCACACAGAGCAAGACTTGTCTTCCTTCCAAAATTTGGTTGGTGTGGTGGATGTGCTGAAAATGGATCAGAATGTGATGATAGAGAGGGATTTTGTATATGCAAGTGGACACTACTAGTCATGTGGTCTCTCGGCACTCCATATCTACAACCTGAGGGCCTCAAGACATCATCTCCTTAGTTATCCCACAAAATGGGGATAACATATAGCTCCTACTTGGGGACATGTGCTCATTGTAGAGTGCATGAGAACTGCAACATCTAGGGTAGTTCTATCACCCTTTGTCCATATACATCAAAATCCAAATGGAAACTAATATGAAAAATATATTTTTATCATTTTTTCAAAAATTTCTAAACTAAGCATGAAATCAATATGCAAGTAGAGAAAAATGAAATATGAAATGCATCTAAACTAATATGAGAAATCAAGATGAAAATGCAAGAAAATCAAGATGACATACCTACTTACCTGGGGCCTAGGCCTTGAAGATCAGGAGATAGATGATTTCAGGTGAAGTCATACAGCCAATGCAACCAGTTGATCATCCCATCACAGTATCTCCCCCTGTGCTTGATTATGTAAAACAACAAAGATAAGTCAAGCACGTAATGATCATGAGCATAAATAGATATATCATCAATCGTGAAATGAAACTCATGGAGATGGGTGAGAGGGAGGAAATATTGCTAGAAAGAATATCTGCAACTCTGATTATCCAAGGAATCATGCCTGAAGTGATAGCCACAATGTCAATCAACGCATCTCCAAAGATGACTATCGTATATAGAAAACATTTCATCTTCACTATCGCACAAAGATCCACTACTTGTTGAAGACTTAGAGGAGATGAGAGATCAGAAGAAGACTTCAGGGATTCTCAGAGAAGATATGTGGTAAGGAACAACCTTAGGTCTAGAGAAAGGAAAACGTGGCCTCTTCATCTGTGAATCCCTATAGAAATCCTCGCTATGAAAATAATTCCTCTTTGTAGAGTGAACCTTTTATCGCTCTGAGATGGCCATGTCTTGGTATTCCTCCCAAGTCTTCATCCCCAAAATGATATGCATCAAAAGTCCCAAGGGATGTTTGAAAAGCATCATGAAAATGTTGCGACCAATCATCCTCGAATAAATATGTAATCATGTCATCACCAGGATGCCAAACATATGAATCATATATGCATGAAAATTGGTCCTCTGAAGATGACAACTCAAACCCCTTTTCTTGAGGGCTACCCTCATTTTTGTAAATAAGGTTTCTATAAAAATTGAAACGACCAATATCCCACCCACATCTACCAGTCTGTATGAAAGTGTCTATATGCTCATCAACCATATCTAAAGGTTCTTTCATAAGACCATCAACATGACTGAAAATGATCATCTCTTTGTCTATGTATGCAGTATCTTCAAATTCTTCATCATTGTGGCTAGTTGTTTCTTCAACTTCTTGAATAGGAGGAGATCACGGCTGGACAACCTCAACTTCATCAAGCGGGAGAAATCATAATGATGCCTCAACATGTTTCCCTTTATCAGAATTCTTCTTTCTTTTCATGGGCATGCTCTTCCATCGCCTCATCATTACACAAGGCTTGATCCTTACTGCAAAGTGATTTGTTTTCCATTTTGTTATTGGACAAATCAGTAAGTGAAGACACAAACTAATCTCCCTAAATTCCACAGGAAGCTAGAACAAAACAAGACAGAATATAAACTTCACTTTAGACTCCATTGTCATATAAACTAGTTCATATAGGAACGAGTGACATACCTTTTAAATAATGCTTAATCCTCGCTAGTGTCGTCCTTGTCACTCCATCTTTGGATTTGCGGGATGGTCAACCTGTTTAAGAAGCACAAACCAAAAAAGGGAGATAGGACAAAGATATATATATTCCAATGACTTCTATGTATAAGATCAAGGAGTTATACAATAAAAGCCAAGACACCTTTATAGGGAAGAAATGTATTGCTCCACTATATTAAAATGGAAAGTGGAGAATACAACCTGCTACCACTCGGTAATTTATTTGGGCTGCATCAAAGAAATGCCAAGGTAACCTACAAACCAACTTTAGATTGTATTGTTCCCGAGATTGATTCTAAGGCTCAAAGAATAATGTCAGGCATCAAAGGTTTTAAATGAAATGTTTTTATGAGTGCTTTTTTCTACCTTCAATTTTCTGAGAAATAATCTTTAAATGAAATTAATAATAAGATAGTAGAAAGTTTGTATCTCGTTATCCGAGTCACAATTGTAATGTCAAATGATGTAGAAATATTTACAAAATTGTTAAACAAAGTCGGGTATCAATTATAGATAAGTTTCACCTTGTTCGCAGTAGAAGAAAAGTAGAAGATGCACCCTTGAACGGGATATAAAAAAAGTAATTCACACATATCAAAGATATTTCTTTATTCACAGTAATAATAGAGGAAAAATTGTTTACTGAATGAACTCCTGGTATAATATGATCATAGTAGATGTAGTACTAAATTGCAATCAATCACTCTTCAAGAATTACAGAAAGAAATTCAAAGAAATGGAAACACAGAGGGAATCAAATTGAATGAAACTTAGAATCTATGTTTGCACTTGTATTAATACTCAAAAAGAGTTTATATTTTACATTCGACAAGAAGCAGTGCCAACATTGGGCTCGAAACCACCCTAAATAGATCTAAAATCTATCTATTTAAACAAAAATTGTCTCAACTGGAAACCGTTGGACTTCCTACAATAGAATACCATCTTAATGAAATAACAACATGCAAATATTGTTGAGTTTTGATTTGATGTGCTGGTGCTTCATCTGTCTCTTCATTTGCTCGTAGATGCATCCGTTTTCCTTTGTTCTTTGAACTGGGTACACACGTCCATTAAGGTCACCACAATCATTGGCTTACTGTCTTTGCCATCTGATTTTTTTGCCATCTGTCCCTTCTGATGCATTTACTGGGATAAATAATTGCATTTGAAGATATGGGGGTGTAACTAGAAAGATAGCTCAGCGTTGGCTCATTATGGGATGGCTAACAGTTACAGGGATGAGTAAACGTTCACGAACAGGATGACGTTGGGACAAGTATCCAATAAGGAGGTGGGATGAGTGGATGCGAGAATGTAGGTGGTGAGGTGGACGGTATCGAGAGCCTGGAGGGTGTGATAGGCTTGAGGGTGAATGGTGGAGTGGGTGGAGGACAGGTGTTCAGTTGGGATTCTAACGGTCTATTTTGTGGGGGTGCATGGAATTGGTTTTGAGGTAACCCTCCTTTTGCCCCACAATGCACCTAGTGATGCCACGTACCCTCGAGAGAAAACCAAGGTTTAAATTGCAGGAAATCCCTTCAAAATTAAACCCCACGTAAATTCTACCCTCGCAATTGCTATCGGTCGTTGATCTTCATGGTCCATTAAAAAATAATTGTTGATCTTGTAAAGTGAGATAAGCACCCAAAGGTTAAGTTGAGGTCACAGCTCTCGATCACATCTAGAGAAGACAGAGTGAAATTCGTGCAATTCATGTCTATCGATCCAGGCATGGGACATGTGTCAGACGATCCCCATATTCAGAGATCTCGTACTTCGAGAGGAAGCAAGAAGTGCTGAGTAAAGAAATCACGAAGTCCTAAAGCCTGGAGTTCATCTAGATTGTTGATCAAAGCAGACATGTGGCAGGAGATCATGTACTCTGACGGATTTGCGATGTTATGCATCTCGGAACCCCTGAAGCCTGGAGTTTCGAAGTAAATCTCAATCATCCAAATCAAAAGGACACGCAACGCCAGGTCTCTCACTTCGGGGATTTGTATTGTTTCACATCTTGGAATGCCCAAAGCCTGGAGTTATGAAGTAAATCTCAGCCATCCAAATCAAAAGGACACGCGACGCCAGATCTCTCACTTCGAGGACTTATCACTCCGGAAGGTTTACAATGTTAAGCATCTCGAAACACCCAAATCCCGGAGTTCCAAAGTAAATCTCAACTGTCCAAATAAAAATGACACGTGGCGCTATATCTCTCACTTTGGGGACTTAGCACTTCGGAAGGTTTGCAAGGTTAAGCATCTTGGAACGCCCGAAGCCTGGAGTTTCGAAGTAAATCTTAGTCATCCAAATCAAAAGGACATGCGGCACCATATCTTTCACTTCAGGGACTTAGCATTTCAGGGGTTTGTGTTGTTGTGCATCTCGGAACGACAGAAGGCTAGAGTTTCGAATTAAAACCCAGTTGTCCAAATCAAAAGGACATGTGGTGCCATATCTCTCACTTCAGGGACTTATCACTTTGGGGGTTTGTGTTGTTGTGCATCTCGGAATGACAGAAGGCTAGAGTTATGAAGTAAATCCTAGTCATCCAAATCAAAAGGACACGTGGTGCCAGATCTCTCACTTTGGGGACTTAGCACTTAGGGAGTTTGTGTTGTATACATTCTTGCTCCCATTTCTGTCTATTTATCCCCTCCCTGCCATATTTTTTCCCTTTCTTAGTTTATCAGGATTCCAAACTGGTTTAGCATTCTACTAGATTCTGAAATCTGGTCTATCGAGCTTACTTGCAACTCTTAATGGCGCCATAATCATTGGGGAAATAATATTATCTTGCCTATAACAAGAAAAGTCTGTAATCTTTTCACTGAATGAAAAATTCTAAATTGTAAATGGTAAAATGATTTTGAAATTCGAAGAACTTTATAAAATCTATCATTCTTCGTATAGATCTGTTTCAAAGAGATTATTAAAAAGTCTAATGGAATTTATCACCTGGAAAATCACAATAATTATTCAAAATGTTAACTTTGGCCAATCATAAACATCATTAATAGTTCGACGGTTTGAGAGTTCATAGGTTTTGAATGTAAGAGGGCATAAATCTCTCGAAGGTCGCATTCATGGAGAAGTTATTCTCTTATTAATCACTTTTATGTTTTAATTAATCATTTTTTAAACATTGAGTTAGACTTAAGTACTTCGGTGGTTCGGCGTTCGAAAGTTTTGGATGTAGCATGATAGAAATCCTCCGAAAGCCGAATTCTCGGAATAATTCTCTAAGTTTTTTTCTTTTTTGGGTAAAAAATTTATTTCTAAGAAACAAAATCTAAAGTTCAAAATCTCAAAATTATACATGTTCCAATAGGTTGGATTCTGACCCTTCCAACCAGAGAGGGCTCTCTCAAACATGTACAAACTGAAAATACTCAAAAATATTTGGCAATGGACACACAGAGGTCGGATTCTGCAATACGACATGTTTGTTTAGGTTTTTAAAAGGGTTGGTAAGACAAACAAGAGGAAGAAAACATTGGGCAATGGGGTCAAATCCTGAAATATACTATGAATATTAATATAGAAAATGTACTCCTGAGGGAACAGAGGCAAAGTAAGTATATCCTTCAACAATAAATAGTATTTCAGATGATGGTAAGACAGAAAAAAGAAAATCCCATTACAAATGAGAGAATCAAACAAAGATGAATTATCAGTTGTAACTTTAGAATAAATAACATAAGGTTGACTACAATGAATATATCACTTAATAGAGAGTGAATTATGGACCTGTAATCATTAAACACAACAATTGCATTAACCATTTGAAAGGAGAATCTATCAAGGATGGATTCCAATCATGTACTCTTAGCTATGCTTAGAAGAAATAACAGAAGTGAAATGAATGTAAACTAGAGGAAAACACACTAAAGAATACACCATGATAAATCTCAGCTATCAGAGAGCATTGTACTACTGTATTAATTCATAAGGACATTCTGAGAAATTTACACACAGTCCCTTCGCCTTCCTGGCTGAAAGTCCCCCCCCTTCTCTACTCTTTTACAATGAAATATATAGCATTAAAGATCCCTTTCTAGCTCACAACTTTAAACTCTAACCCCTTTCCCAAAATAGAAACAACTACAAATAGAACATGACATGTTTTAACTGATCTCCTATTTTTCAAGAGAAAAAATAGGTTTCAAAACGCCACCTGTAATTCTCAAACCTGTAATTCTTAAAACCCAGTGATTTGGATTTCGGCCCGCCTTAAAAAATTAACCCTTGTTTACTTTCAACCCTCAAAATGTATATGCACCCTCCATCCACCCTTTGACTTTTCAATATTAAAAATTGAGATTTGTGCCCATGATTTGACGTGAGGTTGAGAATTAAATATTGGATTAAATATTAATATAAAAATATTTATATTAACAATAATAAACCCTTTTCCATTTTTCTAAGGACTTTGGGCATATGAGTCTCATCACATGACTTTGTGATAGGATAAGGGAGCTTAAGCTTAATAAAAGGAATATTTTTAATTTTCAACGGGAATATGATAATAAGGGTAAAAATGAATGAAGTGATGGAACCGAGGGATTTAGATAATCATTAAGGATAGATATAGGTTTGGGATATTTGTCAATTTTGACTCGTGGAGGACATGACTATTTTGGATGATTATCGAGTGAAGGATTTAGGTGATGGGAGCTTGACGGATTTGGTGAAAAAGTTTTAAAATCTGAGTGGAAATATAGCACAAGGACAAGATGCTTTGGAAAAATTAATGCAAATTAGTATGTGATAACATTGGCTCCAATGGGGATGTTATCCCCCCAATGAGGTAGCAAAGAAATTGTAGACTTGGTGCCTGATCCATTGGGATGCTCCCAAAACATGTGTGTACTCTGCTCTAACTTGTCACCAGTATCCACTGAAAACCAAAGTCTGTACACTGCTCTCAAATGAAAACTGAAATCTAAATACACCACTACAATCTGAATGTACACATTGCTGAAAACCCAAACTGAAAATTGCTTGACCAACAAGATTATTTGCACACTCCTATCTACTCTAAAAATGCTAAAATGAATACTCAATCAAGTGATGCCAAAGTGCCAATGCATCCAATCAAGCAATTGGCTTCTCGATTGTCCTCTGCTCACATTTTTCTTGAGCAAGTAGAAAAATGTAAAAGATGGAAGTTGAAAACAAAAATTGGATCCAAAATCAGAGCTTATGAATGAAACAAATTCCTCCTTCACTGATGATTGTAATAGGATGGCCACAGGATCTTGAAAACCATGAAAAATAATTTCTTCTTGATGAAAAAAAATAGAAAGACGAGCCTCTTTCGTAAGTGTTTGTAGTTCTGGCTATATTTCTTCAATTCTGAGAACATTTTCAAATGAAATGGCAGCAATAGTTTTGTCTACTCTTCCATGCATATCAACAAAAACATTCATACATTCTTGAACATCTTCAAATATGATAGTCATATTATGTGAATCAAGGCTATCCTCTTGTTCATCAAACAATTCTGATTTGGTTTTATTAACCTTCTGGAAATTTGCTTGAGGATTGTCATTTTGACTTTCAAATGAATGAATGGAAATAATTTCATGCTCATAATCTTCTTACAAATGTGAAAAGATAACAGCATGAACTATTCATAGTCTAGAGTTCCCGTGGATGCATTTTCAAAACCATAATTTTCAAAGGAATCAAATAAAACAATTGCTCTTCATTATCTTTATGTATTTCTGATTGAAAAGTGGCATACATTGTTTTGTTGCTTTCTGGAAACTCTATGTCATTTGTTGGTTCACTGCTTGAAGTCTCCATAGATGCATTTTTATAACCCTCATTCATGTCTATGCCACTTAGAATTTGAACAAACACACCATTCACAGGGGAAGAAAGACAACTTTGAAACACTTTGTTTTGCTAGAAATCTTGTTGAATATATTCATCAAGTTTAGGAGAAGGAAAATAAATTTTAACAACAATTTCTTGATCGGCTTCCTCTTTAGCCAAAGGAGGGGATACTTTTTTGGGGGGGATGAATATTCATAAAGGGATTCTATGATTTCATCATTCATCCACTCTTCATTTCCAAACACATTTTCAAGGTACTTAATGAAATGTTCACAAAATTCAGAACAATCTTCAAACACCAAGAATGAAGGATTAGATTCTCCATAATGCTCAAATAATGTTATGTGGAAGTACTTAAGAGAGTACAAGCTAACTGATTTTAAACATTCATGCCATAATATTTATTTCCCCTCTAGAGTAGCCATAAACATTTTCATCAAACAATCCTCATGAAATTCAACCCCAGCTTACATATGTTCATGTGAAATCTAATCAAGTGCAAGGCAACATCATTTCCTTTCCCATATTTGAATTTAATCAAATATTTTTGCCAGTCTATGTGAGGAATACGATTTGGAAAGCCAAGAATATGAGAGCGATTCATTGGAGCATACCTTGCAGATCTGTGATCCATCTTGAAGCAGTGGAGTCACTAATAAAATCTTTAGGCTACTGAGTCTTTGGACAGTGGAGTCACCATGAAAATTTTGAATTCTAGATTCTTTAAAATGAAGTCGCCGGGTGAATGATGTACAATCTTTCTGTGTTTGAATACTTTTCACCTATTGATTAAGGTTGGTTGTCATTGATGTCAACCCTTGAAGAAAGCCCTGTAGCACAAAGGTTGGGCAATGGACCCTAGATTGTTTGATCTAAATATGACTCATTATTGTCTTGTCATGGTTGATAATAAGTAGAAATGGATGAACTCCAAAGTGGTCCCCTTATGGTGAAAGCCCTCACAGGAAGACACTTTG
>SNQJ01S0052971.1:0-16593 GCA_010110895.2 Picea sitchensis | reverse complement strand
ACCTTAGCCGTAGATCTGGGCGGGTGGAATTTGGCCGTCCAGATATGCTCGTTACTTACCTTAATGCGCATTTGCACCCCGACTTAAAGCTGACGTCTCTTCCTCATATCTAACGGTCGTCACAGACCCTAAGATCCTCCGAAATAATCTCATCTATTCATCGGGTTTATCATCATGAGAGTCCGAACTCTCAATCACGGGACTCCTGAATTCTCGATCCCTGGTTTCCTGATGCGGTTAATCTCTCAACACGTAACCTCCATAAATCGGATGGTCCAGATCTGTCCCGGGATTTCCACCATAGAAAGTCCCGATCTCTCGTCACCAGGACTCCTGATCCTGCGATTCCCGATTCCCCAAAATGGGTAATCTCATGACACGTGGCCTCCTTCATTCAGACGACTCAGATCTATTCCGAGGTTTTCACCATGGAAAATCCCAAACTCTCGTCATCAAGATTCCTGATTCCACGATTCCTGATTTCCTGAAATGGGTAATCTTACGACACGTGGCCTCCGTCATTCGGATGACTCAGATCTATTCCGGGGTTTTAACCATGGAAAATCCTGAAATCTCGTCATCAGGATTCCCGATTCCGCGATTCCCGATTTCCCAAAATGGGTAATCTTATGACACATGGCCTTCATCATTCGGATGACTCAGATCTATTCTAGGGTTTTCACCATGCAAAATCCTGAACTCTCATCATCAGGATTCCCGATTCCGCGATTCCTGATTTCCCGAAATGGGTAATCTTACGACACGTGGCCTCCATCATTCAGAAGACTCAGATATATTCCGGGGGTTTTCACCCCTATACACTGGGGTCTTTAACCCTCAGGTAACTCCTGATAGATCCAATGGCTGTTGGGTTTTTCCAAACGAGATCTGACGACTCAGATTGGTTCCTACCCATGCATTCTTCCACAACTCCCTGAACGTGGAAAAATCAACGGTCCAGATACTCCATGGACCTTGGAGATCTACGGTCCCGAATTCTTCACTGTCCACGAAGACGCAGAAAACAAAGGGGTAAGGCATTTAACACCCTACTCACTCCTGCCAATATAACGATCATGCGTGACCACAGGTTTCCCGATGGAATGTCGTCTGTTGATTAATACCTATCAGGGTTAAGGCACTTAACACCCCATCTTCTTCTTCCGATCTAACGGTCGTGAGTGAACACAGATCTCCCGACGGAATCTCATCCGTCTATTCGATACTTCATCCTTATGCTGCCCTCTCGGGTTTTCAAGAGGATCATTCCTCCTCGTGCAGGGTTACTAAGGCCTTATGCCTTCACATTCACTTTCCCGGTTCTTGATGGGATTTTCAAGGAGGGTATCTCTATAGGGGGTTCTTACCCGGGGTACTATCTGAGGCATATAAGGGTACCTTTCTCCCATGAATCAGACATGCGGTCTAAATTAGGTCAGTAAGCATATAAATAGTGATTATTGAAGACATAGGCCATACGTAGTCTTTCCATTATAAACATGCATCTACTAGTATTGATCAAAAACACCATACATACATTCTTACAATGAAATCATTCACAGTTTCACAGCTTATGGGCATAATTATCAGAATAAACATATATATTTCAAGATGCCAGAGGCAAAACACTTATCATAAATAACACCAGGGGTTAAGCAACTGCTGAGAGGGGTGCTCGTTTCCACCCAACCGTAGGCTCAACGACTCCCAGCGGATTTACCACTAGCCACCCTTGAGCTGAGACCACGATGTTGTGAGACTACGTCTCTATCTGCCAATGACCAGGAGCAAAGGTTACTCTCCTTCCTCTCTACTATCACTCACTTTATGTATTGCCAGAGTTCTTTTCCTCCCCTCACGTCTGCCCCCCAATCGCTTCTACCCCACGCCTTATCCTCTTGCGAGGTTGCGTGTGGCACGATTTCCCTTGCACTGGTTAGTCATGATGGCTCTATGGATGGGTGGTTCATCTCCCCATCCCTCATTAATCCCTAAGGATCCATCTACCTGCCAGCCTGCGAGATATTTAATTCGGGGCCAGCGAGCCGCTTTTGGTTCTCCGGGCCAGTGGAGTCCAAATACGGTATTAATTCTCGGTGTAAGTTAACGCCACCTTTCCAGGTGCCTTCCACCGCCATCGTGGTCTCTTTTTCTTCACATCCCCTCTCAATAGTCCTACAATATAAAATTCATAATGTTATTCACATTCATTGACCTTTTCCATAAGGTCCATTCACATCACATATTCACATTCATAAGTTTGCCATGGTTCTGGCCAATCCAGTTATTTTTACAAACTGGGGGAAACAGGGTGCTACACACTGCAACATGAAAATGTATGAACATGAGGTTTCTCCCTGGGATGACATGTTCAAGGGAGCCAAGACCTATGAAGAAGTATTAGTCAGAGTTCTAGCATTATCACCTGCACTACAGACTAGCTTTCTGACTTTCCAGAAGCACCGGCGAAGCGGTTTGCCAAAGATATTACAAGAAGAATAAAAAATCCCTTCTCTAAGTCAAGGAAGTGTTCCCCCAGGTTTTGGATCAGAGGCTCATGATAAAGAGACAATAGAAGAAAATCCAAGGAATACTGAGGTGTCCTCACAAAAAGAATAAGCTTCACAATCAAAGAATCCAGGGTCTGAAGCAAGTTCTAAATCCGAGACTCCTTCAAAGTCGAGTCAAATGATTCCATCCTCATCATCAACTATGCCTGTTGATATCCCCAAACAACAGGAGAAACTCAATCTTCAGAATTGGGTAGCCGTATTGCATCATTAACAACTATACAATCAACTTTTGGGATCCCCCATCTACAAGTCATGTATGCAAGTGACCTTACTCCTATCTCTAGAGAAGAGATACCCCCCTCTGACTACTTTTTCAGTAAGAATAGGAAGGCAGTATTAAAAAAGGAAATGCATCTGAGAGAGGGCACAATGGTGAAGAAACACAGAGTGCTCATAGATGGGCAAAACCTAGAAGAGGAAGACTTCACCACAGAAGTAGCAGGCTCTATGGGAGCTTTGGAAATTGCCAATTTATTTTCAGTTGATTCTTTGAAAACAAGGTTGAAGTAGAAAAATCAAATGATAGCTCAGTTGTAGGACCAAATAAGGCACACAGAAAAGAATATTCAAGAGGAGGTAAACCAAAGAGTTGAAAATGTCAGGACTGCTGACAAACAACAAATGCAATTGTTGAAATCTAGTTTAGATGAAGCAAACAATCAGATGCAAATAAGTCAAGTACAGGTTATTCAACAGGAGAAATTAGTGAGAAAGCTACAGGCTGATTTGAATTCTATTGAAGGAAAAGTTGTAAATATAAAAGCATTTCAAGCCCAAGCCCTAGAGGTGCATGAGAAACTCCAAGCAGAACTACAAAACATGTTTTCTAAGATATAAATCATTCAAAACTATTTCCTAGAAATAATCCACTCGCTGGATAACATTTCTTTCAAGGAGAAAGAGGCTAAAACAACTCGCACTACTTTTCAAAAGGTAGTAGCGTTTTCGGCTAGAGAGGAAGTACCAACAATCCTGAAGTTGACTGTAGAAGAACATATCAACGGAGATATCATATTAAAAACATGGGAAACCAATATTTCCGAAAGTAGGAAAATGGCTAGAGAAGTTAAGAAAGAATGTGAAGAAGTGTTTGATCAACTAGAAGCAAAAACATTGGGCATTGGTGAAGGTGATTTTCCTGGGCTATTAGGATAGATAAATGTTGTGAGGCATCAATTGCATATCAAGGAGAGTTGGAATGAAGCCCAACTCGAGATCTCACAATTGAAGCAGCTTAACATCGCCCAAATGGATAAGTGGCTAATAAAGCCAAATCTATAGTTGTAGTCGACAAAGTTTTAAAAGGTAAAGATTGAAGACAGGCTACTCCAAATTCAGAGAAATTTGTATGTGTTTGAAGAAAATGATACGATAGAACCTTCCAGAATTTTGGCGCAGTTTCTTGGTAGGCGTGTCAAGTGTGTTGGGCTGAGTGAAGGAAGCGCTCCAAAGAAATGATGAAATAACACATGTATGCTCATTTTTATACAACTGTTAGAAAAGCAAAGTGACCGAGAAAAACGGTTCAAATTCTATATTATGTAATCGTTAGCACGGAGGAGATTAGGAGACTACCAACCGTCTAGGGTTGATTTTTTTTTTTTGTATAAATACAATTTTGAAAGTGATACCAATGGCTTTTTTTTGGCCGATTGTAGCAGAAAAGTTCTTCATTTTGCCAAAATTAATACAAATGCAAGTTGGAGATTCCAGACCCTGTCAATTTTAAGTTATGTTCTCCTTTGTTATTTCATATTTAACTTCATTTCTTATGTATCTTTGACGAATGTGTAGCTGCAATTTAGTACAACTTCTACTGTGGTGATTGAATTTTTTAGTGATCTAATCGTTTACAGTTTTTCCTCTATATCGGCTATCAACACTTATAGGACCTGTGAATGACTTAGACTATTATATCTGATGCTTCATTAAAGTTTTTCCTTATATTTTTTCTTCCTCTGTCATAGTGTGAGATTCTTCCTTGATCGAAGCCTCACATTGTTCCACAACTTTATGTTTTCTCTCATTCCATGCATTGTTTTCATTTGAACTCAGATACGGGAAATGACCTTTGATGTTTCTACACTATTAATTCAAGTTTCGTGAAATTTTCTAATACAATCTAAAAAGAAGAAACCAATCTTTAAAACTTTCCTCCTACATGAGTGTACCAGTCACTAGACAACCCAACATTGAACACGGTCTCACAGATCAGACCAGTATTGCCTTAAACCTTTTCAATACTATCTTAAAAATTTCCACCTCTCGGGTTGAACTTGAACGTTCATGGTCGACCATTGAGCAGGACATCAGTGTCCAGGAACATTTGGAAGCTAGACAAAGACTTCTCAGGAATCAACCTTAGCTCCTTTTCCTTTAAAGAGTTGTTTTCTTCTTCTTTGTATCATAGATCGTCTTTTCGGATGCCTAGACTTTATACTCCCAGCCTTGAGTATAAACTCTGGAACAACACTCCCGGTCCTACAGAAAAAATCTCGGCACAGGAACCAAATGGAGCAGAGGATATAACTAGGGTACCCATGTTTGGTAAGTCTCTACCACTTTATAATGACATGTCTTATAGAAAATTGAGGGTTTTGTGTCGCAACAAATGAGTTTGTACCTAAGGCATATGAGTGATAGTTATAGGACAATGCAAGAGTGCATGATGGAATGGATACCTATCCTATATGTTGGGTAGTGAAAATACTTGCCCGTAGTTATGAACGGTCAACATAATGATAAAAACCACAAGAATCCTTGGTGAAAACTACAAAAACCAACTCAATCCATTGCTATATTAGTCCATTAGGAAAAACTATGATTCAAAACTATAGAAAGTGGGTAAAAACTGCTATAAATAGTAACAAAAACCAAATTTTACTGTCATTTTGACTTTTTACCCAAATAATGAAAATTGGACCAAATTACCTCTGATTTTCAACTGGTGATTGCAGGAGCGTCAAGTGACAGAATCAAAGACTGTTTGGACTAGGTAATTCTTCTTCCCCTCCTCTTCCTTTCTACTCGATTACATTTTTTATTTAGGTTTCAAAATTTTTAGTTAATTAGGCCTCAAATTGATTATTTCGATGTATGCGGGCTACCACTCGTCGGGTCACGTATACGTGAGGTTATACCCGACTATGTAAAATATAGGCTGCATGTACTCAGCCCTATACATGATTTTGAATGTTGCAGCTCGTGTATAATTTTGTAAACAAAGATTTTGATGGATGCTAACTCAAAAATTGATGTTTCTCTGGAAGGATGGTGCTAGAATGGAGGGAAAGGGAACACAAGGAGGTAGAGGGTGCTATGGAAAGAGATTCGGGGCCCCAAATGGTCTTGAAAATATGCAGGTTGTACAAATTTTGGGCACTAAAAGGGATGAGGGATCAGGTGAGGTTGCTACAGTTGCTCATGGATTACTGGGATCTTGACAGTGAGAGCTTCAATCTCGATGGGAAACCATTGAGGATTGAAGTTGAGGATATATATTTTTTGACTAGGTTATCATGTCGAGGTGAGGTGGTGAACCTAAAATCCTGGGGAGCTGGGAGAGGTATGAAGATAAAAGAGTACATAGACGCTCACTGTGTAGCAGAGACCGAGAAGTTTGGGAGTCAAATCCCCATCCGAACGATAAACAATATCAGCCTCAATATTTTTGTCCTTGTTTTGACCAGGATCACAGGGTTGGCTTCGTTGCATGAGGGATCAAGGCCACTCATGTTCTATTTTGTAGATTGCTTGAGACCCATGGTGTGAAATTGGTGCACCTCACTATTGGCTAATATGAAGAGCTAGTTGACAGAGTGCAAACAGGGTGACAAGAGGAACTTTGGGTTTGCCTATATCTTGTGTAGCTTTTTCTTTGAGTGGGTTCCAGGTTTTGGAAATAGAGTTGAGGTCATTCCTACAAGACCTCATGATCCAACAATGGCACAATGGATTGAGGTAATGAGACGATAGGGGGAGGTAGGGTACCCACACCCTACAATGATGATTTATTTTATTGGTGGAGGTGACAGGTCATTGCTTTGGATGAATACCCCTATGCAAGGATCGACTTCAGAGGGTATCTTGACATGCCACTGCCACCAGGGATTGCCTACGGGGACATAGGTATGTCGATTTTTTTAAATATTTCAAGTTTTTGTATTTTTGTATAGTAAAACAAAAATATTTTTGGATGATGCTTAAGTACTAACTAGACAGTTGTGTGACACAGATGTAGGTCCACGACAACCGAATGGGATTCCACGACATCGTCAAAGGCACTAGGGAGATAAGGTGGTGAGAGGAGAAGCCGAGAGAATCCTCCAAAATGTGCATGGAAACGTGTCTCGTTTGACACATAGGATTTTGATGGTTTAGGTAGATGATCTGTTGGAGGCCATGTAACGACAAGTGGTTGGTGTGCCCAGATCTTGGGTGTGACTCTTTCGACGTCTTGCAAATGCCGTAGTTTGTTATCATGACACACATCTGACACAGGTGTAGATGTCGTGGATCTTGTATTATCATCTGTATATGTGTATTGAGGGTGTTGGCCCCAATTTTGTACTATAAACATCATATTTTTTGAAATATATATAAAACAGGGTTCTTCGGCTTTACTTATATTACAATTTGTACATTGATGAGATAATTTTCTTTGCTTTAGTTGTGTGAAAAATTCCAATCTAAAACGAAATTAGCATAAGCATCAGATACATAATTAG
Source organism: Picea sitchensis (assembly GCA_010110895.2). Classification (NCBI taxonomy): domain Eukaryota; kingdom Viridiplantae; phylum Streptophyta; class Pinopsida; order Pinales; family Pinaceae; genus Picea; species Picea sitchensis. The sequence continues at coordinate 9,293 of SNQJ01S0052971.1, read as the reverse complement.
AACTCCTAGGTATGTGATTATAAATAATAATATCAAATTGTCCTTCTGAAAGATGTACCTGTAGGAATCGTCGAAGTAAAGTAGGATCACGCACACGGTAACTTCCATTCAACTAACATACTACTAACTGGGAATCCAGGCAAACCTCCAAAGAGTGAATACCATGTGAAATGACATCGCGCAAAAGTTCTATAACAATGTTATATTCAACCACATTATTCATGGATGGACCTAGGCATACGCCACCTAAATACACCAGTAGACCCTCAAGTGAGTAAACCACCCAAGTGGAAAAAGAAAAGTTCCGTGTATGATGACTCGCTCCATCTGTGAATCCTAAGTAGACCAAAGACTCTGTTGACATCTCCCAACCAAGGGAAAACTCGATAAGCAAGATGAAGATGAAAAATAAAGGGAAACAATCTATACACTAAATTACATTAGTATAAAAACAGTTACGCCCAAGATTGGGGCTCAAGTGTAATATATTTTCAAGTAGAGCCCATTCCTGGGCTCAACCAACATGTTCCCTTCATAATATTCACACAATATAGGGACCATGCCACGTGGGTTTGAACTTGCCTTCCCCCAACGGTTCTTTGGCTTGATCATATAAAAGGACCAAGTCACCCTCAACATACAACCGAGGACAAAAAAAATTATCGTACTGTACCTTGACATGTCTTTTATTCTCCTTGATAGTCGTAGAGGTGTCTCGATGCTACTCGTCAAGACTCTCTAGGTGTACAAGGCATCGCTTGAGATCGAAAGTTTCAAGGAGGAGCACGACTACCAATATAAGAGAAGGGATTTCACATTCAATAGGTAATATCGAATCCACACCGTTTACTAACTGGAAAGGAGAAAATTCAGTGGCAGTCTTGACCGAGGTTCAGTATGCCTAGAGTGCAGGATATAGCATAATATGCTAGTCATATTTACTCTGGTTGACAGTTTTCTGCAAAATGGTCTTGAGAGACTTGTTGACGACCTCTACCTGTCCATTTTCCTGGGGATAGTAAGGGGAAGAATGAACATGCCTAAACACCAGCTTGGATGCTATCTCTTCCATCATTTCATTTTGAAAGTCACTGCCATGATCAATGAAAATCTCACTCGAGATACCAAATCGGGAGATAGTTTGATTGAATATGAAGAAGGTGACAGTCTTCCCGTTGGATTTAACTATAGGCATGGCTTAGATCCACTTAGTAAAGTAGTCTATGACCAATATAATGTGTTGATGCCCCCCAGCCGAAGATGGGTTGCAATCCACGAAGTCCACCCCCGACTTAGTGAAGGGACCGACGGTAATGACTAGGTGAAGGGGGGTTGGATGAGAGCGCATTTTCTGAGTGAACACCTGGCAGGGGTGACAATTATTAACCTCTTCAACACAATATTTAAATATAGATGGCCAGAAATAACTGGCTCACAAAATTTTCTGGGTTGTCACAAGCCCAGATAAATGACCAGCACAAGCCCCAATGTGGTAATCGTTTAGAACTGAATCAACTTCTTCGTGAGTTAAAAAACGATGTAGGATATTGTCTATTCCTCGGCAATGAAAAGTATCGCCAATGATAATGTAATGCATAGCTTGGTATCGTACATGTCGTCCATCATCTCATGAGAGATGCTAAGGAAACTTCAAAGTTTGAAGATAGAGAACAATGTCTCCATACCAGGGGTCTGACGACGAGACAAGGAAAATGTGTTCGTCCACAAATGAATCAACATGGATAACATCCTCATCCAATTGTGGGAATTCAGATATTAACTTCGAAAAGAATAATGATTTCTTGGATTTCACAAAAGCTAAATCGAGATCAAATTCTTGTAATATGACAATCCATTTATTATATTTCCCCCCTATGATACGCTTGGTAAGGATGTATTGAAATGGATTGACATCGACAACCAAAATAGTCTTACAAAGAAATATATAATGGCATAAACATTGGATTGTGTGAATGACAGCTAAAGATAGCTTTTCAACATGAGAATAATTGAGCTCAGGATAGACTAAGTTTCGACTAAGATAGTAGATGACGTGCTCGCGGAGCTCATCATCCTCCTGAACAAAAACCATACTAATCATCTCTTCGGACACGGAAAAATAAAGCAAGTAGTCCCTACTATAGTCAGGAGACTTCAACATAGGCGTCGATACCAAGGATTTTTTCAAAGCATCGAAGGGCTCCTAGGCTCGCTCATCCCAGATAAAAGGGCTTTCCTTCTTCAAAATACGCATGAAACCCTTAGTAATATTGGCATAGTTTACTATAAACCGTCATAAAAAGTTAGCTTTCCCCTGTAAACCTTTAAATTTTCGAATAGTGCATAGGGGAGGCAACCAAAGTATTTCCTCAAACTTTAACGGATCTACCATGATCCCGGTCTCGAAGACTAAAAATCCCAAAAGACGTCCATACCTAACTCAAAAGATGCACTTATGAGGGTTCAATCGAATTCTATAATGCCAACATCTTTCAAAAACTAGTCGAAGGTGCTTAGAGTGATCCACTCTCTTGAGGGAGTGAGCAACAAGATCACCAAGATAAGCTTCGACTATATGCTTAAGATCATGGAAAGCCAAGGTCATAGCACGTTGGAAGGTTGCTCTGGAATTTTTAAGGCCGAAAGGTATTTTCCAGTATGCAAAAGTACCCCAAGGAAAAATAAATGTTGTCTTATGTTGATCTTCAGGTTTAATTTGAATTTGGTTATTGAGTTGAAAATGGAATGAATATGTTTCCAATAGATATTAAAAATAAAGAAGACTTATCTCTTTAAATTTCAAGTGTAAAATGGCATGTGTTTGGGTAATTGGATCAAGTTCAATTGCAAGTGTAAAATGGATGTGTTTGGGTAAACGGGGCAAACTATCGAACAATTAATGAGATTAGCGCCCCCTTGGGTGGAGGTGTTGGTCATATGGGGGGCATGTGGCCATGTCCCAGTGCACCTAAATCAGGCTTCGTGGCTTAACCGTGCCCCATAATCCACCAACGGTCCTGTGGGGTGGCACATGGCTCAACACCTGTACCAGTGGGGCTAAAACAAAACCCAAATGTTAACCAACCACGCACGAGAGATTAACTCCATTAAACAAATACCACACCAAACAATATAGAAAAGGGGCATATGCTATGGTGTGTATATAACTGAGGGATGTACCCATAAAACTCCCACGCGCCAAAAGGTTGAAGATCCAGTCCAGTGGAGCGGTTCTATGTGTAAGTGTTGGGGGATATAACAATGCATACCCGACGTGCCAACTAAAATATGCAGAGTTTTAATGGTATGTGCATATGGTATTTTTAAAATGCTGAGGGATGGGGGTAGGCACCGACCCTTTATTCCGCAGACTTTACATTGAATACAATTCAAATAATAAAATTAGCCCATACATAATAAGAAAAACCATGGGCGGGCTGGTAGCCTGACCCTGTCAAGTCACTCCCCCCTTGCTCGAAGGTCATGGGTTTGAGTCCTGTGGAGTCACAAACTTTTTCCACTACCAACCAATAGAGGGGTGCCACGTGGCAGCCCACGACTGGGCCGCATGGAACCATTACATTCGCGCACCAGGTTGACACATGTTGAGATGTGATTCGACCACATCTGCCAAAACCTACTGAGTCAGGATTCCAAATCACCTACCACATCACTATATGGTCGTATGGTCTGTACAGTCATCTGCCACGTTAGCACTGTACAGACTGTACATAATATATAGTCAACAAAAACTTTGCATGTTTGACAAAATGAACAAAACATGATATCTTGCTCATAGGGAATTTGTTTGAGCCCATTCAAGTTGTGTTGGGTTTGTAATGACGAGGCCTACGTACATGTTCAATTTGAAGTGATTCCGAGCACTTTTATTTTTGAGGAAAATTTGATCCTCTGGATCAAACCTCCCCATTGTGAAGCTTTTGGACCTCCAAAAGACTACTTTTAATCAATCTGTAGATGAGAGTACAATTATGTCACCTTTACAATCTCAATCCATCCAAACTTTCTTGGAATGGTGCCTTTGAGACCAATACGAATCTTGTCATGCGTTGTTGTGTACTTGACTTGGCTCCCTCTCAAATGTTCTTAAACGGTTTACTGCAAAAACTTAACTGGTTCAATGAACATCTTGGCCTACTTATAAGCATGCTAAAAGTGATGTAGATGCTCATCCCAAAACTTAGTATTATTTCTTTACAATCTAGCCACTGTCTTGCGCATACCAAAATGGCCATCAACAAGAGAAGAATGTGCTTCCCTTATCTTTTTGACTCTTTCACCCTGTGAAAAACATAGCTTGCCAAGATAAAAAAAGTTTACCATGCACATAGGAATCCAACTCCTCAACTTGGTTAGCACGATACAAAGTTGCATAAAAATATTTGAAATCAGTATCTATAGCATATTGTTCCCAATAGCTCTCATGCATGATAAGATTATGCTTGAAAATAACTAAATCACTAACAATAGGCCTAGTAAGCATATATATAACTTTGTCATAAAAGTATTTCTTATACCTTCTCACCAAGTGAAAAACTTAACTTGTCAAGGCATGTAATGGAGCTTGCTTTGATCTCAAATATTTCTTCTATATGTATCCTTCATCAATCATATCTGTAGTCTTGTCCAAGGCTCTGAAATCTACCCACATACACCATATACAATCTTTCTTTGGTACCAAACCAATTGGTGACCTGCATGGAAAAGTGCTTGGTTTGATGACCCCTTTGTCAAGCAACTCTTAGGCTTGTTTTCTGATTTCAACATTCTTCATGACTGGCATCCTGCACATGTCAATGTTTGGAAGAGGACCTCCTTGCTGCGATAGAATCTCATGTTGGATACCCCTTTTAGGAGGCAATCCCCTTGTTCCTGAAACATCTCAACATTTTCATTATCAACCTCATACAAATTATATTGTAACTTTGTATCACATCCTTTGAGAACTTGTTCTTCAACATTGTCTTTGAGTTTAGTCATCAAAAGTACAAGGTTCTTACTAGCATTGACTAGTCTTTTGATTTTTCCAACATTTGTAAGTGACAAATTCATATTCTTTGTATGTTCTCTAACATTGTACTCGACTCCATTTTTAAACAAATGATACCTGTTCTCATGACGATAAAAAATGGATCTCCTATCATATAAGTAAGGGCTTCCAAACACAATACCACAAACATCCAATGGAATAACATCAAGCTCTACCTCATCTATATAGTTTGCAGTGATGAAAAATCTAAGTTTACACCTTCTTCTCACATGCAATTTAGCATTGTCACATATCCAACCTAGAGGGTATGGTTTAGGATGAGTAGTTTTGAAATCTAGTTTCTTGACAATGTCTTCAGAAATAAGGTTTGCTTGTGATCCCGTATCAAAAAGAGTATCTATCTTGGTATGTTTTGAAATTACCCTTATGTGGAAAATCTCTATCCTTTATTTTTCATGTTGAGTTTCATTGATGGAAAAATTTGAATAACTAGTGCTTGCAATATAATTCTTACCTTGTAAACCCATGGCTGTGATTTTTGTTCATCTTCTAAATTAGATCCTAAATCTTGTTGTACAGTTGCAATGATGTTTGGTTTCTCTTTGTTGTTGAAATTTTTGGGTCTCTTTTCAGGATGAAGTTTCCAACAATGGTCTTCATCATGGCCATCCTTTGAACAATGTTTACATGAGAGTTTCTCTCTCTCTTTCTTTACTGAATAATTTTTCTTTCCATTTCCTTCAAACTTCCTCTTTCCCTTGTCTCCATTAAAATACTTCTTGTTGCCCTCTTGAGGTTCATTCCTTCCTCTTGCCTCTAAATGAGTAGCTTGCACAAATACCTCATTTAGATTTGAAGGGTTAAACATAAATATTGTATGCCTCAAGTAGCTATGCAAACCTCCAATGTATTTGAGAAAAGTATCTTGTGAAGACAAATCTACCCCCAAAAACAAAGCTCTTCTCCTAAATTCTTGAGTGAAACTTTGCACATCTTTCCCTTTAGCTTGCCTAAAGTTTTGCCAATCCATAATAGCTTTCTGCATGTATGCTAATGGATAAAATTTCCTTTTAATTGCAACAATAAAATCATTCCAAGTGGATAAAACTTTACCATGTTTCTTCGTGTCCTCTTGAGTTTTGGCTTCCCACCAAATGAGTGATGTACTGTCCAATCTTAAAGAAGCAAGATGAATCTTAGTTTCATCATATGTGATTCTTTGTATCCTACAATACACTTCAATATGACAAATACAGTTATCTAATTTCTCAGCATTTACCTCTCCATTGTACATTGGCAGTTCAAACTTAATATCAAGCTTAAGAAAAGGAGTTTGTAAAGGAGTTTTACCATGTCCTTTTGGAGAATTTGGAGGTGGCTATGAAATGGTGGAATATGGAGGTGAAGGAGGTGGATAATCACCACTCCCTCCATTTCCCTTAGGAGTTTTTTCACCACTGTCTCCATTTCCATCTTGAGGGTTGGAGATTTCACCTTGCAATCTTGCATTCCTTTCATCAAATAACACTTTCACCATTTCATCCATATCAAAGAAGGATTTCTTGAATGCTTCCTCCTCTGAAGGAAGAGTTCCATGGATGTCCTCATGAGCCATACTTCATGAAAATATCCTTGAAACCTGAGGTGATTTGATATTTCTCCTTTTTTTCAGTTGATAACTTGGTTCTACAAGTTGACCTTCTCCTCTTGTGAGCTTCAACCTTGTAAGCACCAGAAAAACAAAAACAATTTGCAAACTATCAAGCCTTCAAAAACCAAAGCTCTGATACCAACTGATCTGAAAATGGAATGACTATGTTTCTAATGCTTACAAGGTTGTTATTAGACAAATATGTAAGTGCAGACACAAACAAATCTCCCTAGTTTAACCCCAAAACTAGAACAAAACAAGACAAAATATAAAACTTTCCCTAAGTTTTAATTATCAAGCATACTAACTAACAAGAGATAAATGCCATATGTTTTAAACGCCATTTGTCCTCTCTAGTTTCATCCTCGCTCCATTCCAAGGCTTATGGGATGCTGAATATATAAATAAACACAAGCCAACAAAGTGAAAGAAACAACGTATACTCAACAAAACCTATGTATGTGATCGAGGAGTCATATAATAAAATAAAGACAATTTTATGGGAAATAAATATATTACTGTATTATATATATGAAAAGGAGAATACAACTAGATGCCTTGATGTTGTAAGGTCCCTTCCAATAGTTCCTTACTTCCCACACACTTCTTCTCCAAGAATTATGAGACTATAGATCTGAAAGTCAATCACAATCTATCTTGACAAGGCAAAACTCAAAGCCACTCTAACCAATCTAACAATCTCAAGCCAAGTTTCCAATCCAACTTTCTCCATGATATCTCCTCTCCTTTTATAATCTGAAGAGGATAAGGTGAGGAGGTTAGGATGATCCCACTAAATCAAAAAAGTGAGTAAGATCCAAATCGATCGGAGGCCACCTCACCAGAGAAGCTTCTCCTTCTAGAAGCATCGAGAAGATGCTTGTTTTTCCCATGTACGGAAATCATCGCACCCCTGTAACTGAGTAGAGTGCGATGATGTCGTAGGCCAAGTTTAGTACAAAAATCAACGATGTAGGATCATCGCACCCATAACATTAGGTAGGGTGTGATGATCTTCCTTAATAGGGTTTTTACAAAGGAAAAGACAACTTCTTCTCCCTTCTTTCTTCAGGAATTCGGGCCATTGATCCTTCTAAAGACAACGGATAGGTTTACATCATTAACGGTCATAGGGGTGACAAAAATAATGTGTAATAGATAGGCCCCCAAAGTATGAAGTTAGAACAGAGTGATAGATGAAATACTTTGTCGAGTGTGTGTAGGGAACACAGAATAGGTTGGTTGAAAACCTGCCAACAAACAAGGAAATATGGTACAATAATATATCATCATTGAGGTAGGAATTCCCATACTTAGAATACAAATGACTCAAAACATAAATGATGACATGCAAATATCCATGTCAAGGTCATGGCCACCAAACGTACACTGTGGATCCATGCCAATATGACTCAAATCTGAACATGGCCACCAAAAATACACTGTGGATCTATGTGTTAAGGACTTAAATTTGAAGATATCCACGAGACATATAATGTGGATCTATGCAACATTACAATCCAAATATACTCCAATGCAACCTGAATCTGTAAAAAATGTTCAGGGTCTTCATCTCCACCACTCTATAGTATGAATCTAACCATGATAATATATGTGCTGAAGTCGAACATGGTAGAAACCACTTGATTACCGACCATTAGTGAATACCATTAACAAGTGTGAGGGAAATCGCCATTGGTGTCAATGACTAACAAGGTACTCTAGTACAATCCAAAAAATGTGAATTAATGAGATGAATTCGAACACTCGGTGGAATCTCTCGATCAGGGGTCAACAATGAAAACCCACTGTCGAAAGCGAGGAAACCTTCCATTGAGGCATGCAAGTTCCAAGGTACCAATTAGTTTCTAATTCTAATTCCTAGATAATGAGTTGAAGTTGACAAGAAAAGACTCGTCACAGGAAGGCCTTAATGTATCCTCCATCAATGACACAAAACAGGTAAAAATATTTGAAGATAAGAGTAACAAGTGATTCATGAATGACACAGGGACTGCAGAAATGGTCGATGCAATATAAGGCTTTCCGGGTTGAACTTATCTTTGAACACATTGTTGGGTATGTTTTATATTATTTGCACGAGTAGTAATGTGTGAGCGTCTGTGCCGGGCGCGTAGGGGGGTTAGAGGGGGGGCAGATCCCCCCGCACAGGGGTTCAGGGGCAGCGCCCCCGAATTTTTTTTTTCGGGATGACATATTTCCGCTGGGACGACATATTTTTGGGACGACATATTACCGGGATGACATATTTCTGGGACCACATGATATTAGGTGGTTTTTTGGCACATGGTTTTTTGCCGATGGTTTTCTATTTTCGGTTAAGGAATTAGGGTTTTGGACTAATCCAGGTCATTGGGTTAGGGTTTTGGATGCCACTGGCTCCTATATGTATATTGTATTGTAAACAATGTAACACAATATATGAATATAATATATGCTGGTTTTCCCGGTTTGGGTTTCCAGGTGAAAAATATCTGTGTAATGTTTGTATTTTCCATTGTATCTTTTCTGTTCTTTTCTGAATATCAGTTTGCAGTAGGTATTGTACAAGGTTAGAATTTACATTTGGTATCAGAGCTTTATTGGCTTCAGGGGGATGCCTTTGTCGTC
>SNQJ01S0052970.1:31455-41971 GCA_010110895.2 Picea sitchensis | reverse complement strand
ACCAATTTTCACAATAAAACAAACGTAAACTTTTCAAATTTATGAAATAAATAAATAAATAACTCACAAAAACCTTAATTGAATCAAAATTCATATAATGAGTTCTTAATTCAAGCAAGACCAAAAATGAAAGTAAATTGTCAATGTAAATCCAATCCAAACTGGTATTTATAATGGAAAAATAAATTGAAAACTAAACTACTGAATAAAATGCTTCAAATATCTCTCGTTGGTAGGACACCTTCGAATTTTTCCATCCAAATTTTGTAAATAAAAGGAATTAAATCCTTCAATGGCTGTAATTTTGAATAGTCCAAACCATAGAAGATTAAAATTTCCATGATTTTTAGGGTCTTCTCTCCTAGCATCCCATCTTAGTACCAAATCTTCCATAAGAAATATTCTTTCTTTGTTTTTTTGTCAAAAACTTATTTCATCTTGTCTTGGTATTCATAGAAATTTTCATTAACTTGATCTATGAATTTTTACTTCAACCAATTGGTTCATTATTTTAGTCAAATCATTAGGTTCTTCATTTACTTCCTGAAACCACTTTAAAATAGGGAAAGAAAGATTAATAGGGAAAGTAACATCTGTTCCATAAACCAACTGAAAGGGAGATGTACCTATTGATTTTTACGTACCAATCATGTTATCCCATAGAGCATATTTCAAGTGAATGTGATGTAGGAGCATCTCTCCACGTCATCCAACCAACCAGCCAGCCACGTCAAGCGCATGCATTCATGGCTGAAGAGAGGCGCAACCCTCATTTTGATTTGAATTCAATGTAATTAAATGTTTAAGCTGTTGAGTTGTGAAGCCGTGCCTTTGCGCAAGATGTAGATAAGGTAGGCCTTTAAATGTTTGTAAGGCTGAGATCTAGATCCGGATAGCGGACTAGACAACCCATTCAATGTAATTGAATAGGGTAGGTAGATTGGAGGGAAGATCTCTAAGAGACCCCTCATGTAAAAAGATCGAGGGTATCTCTTTGAGAGTTAGAGTGAGTGGATATAAAGAGGAACCTCTGAGTAGAGAGAAGAAGAGAAAGATCCAAGACCTTGTTACAGGCCGTGCTCAGGAACACCTTGTAAATATAGGCATTTGTCATTTTAATATAAATAGCAAGCAGTCTTTCCTGCATGTATTGTATGTTAAATGGGTGTCTATGAGTGTTCTATTTTATGATGTGAATTCATGTTGTAGATGTATGCTAGGCATTTGAAGGTTGTTTTGATTTCAGGCTTGAGAGGTCTTTGAGGTTTCATGCCAGGAGGGCATGACAGAGTACTGCAGTCTCTGAATACCAGTGCACTGAAGCAATTCTGAATTCTGCAGATTCAGATAAAGACGTGCTGCGACACAAGAGCTGGAATCAACAACTCAGGAGAAGACCTCAAGGTTACTGAATACCTTGGAGGCCAGGCTGTGGAAGAGAAAAAACAGTTGCAGACAAAAGCTCTGAGGAGTTCTGTGAAGCTCTGCCAGGTGGGCATCAAGTCGGTGCAAGGAGTGTGCAAAGGAATACTTCCGCTGAGAACTTCACTGAAGAAACAGAACCACTAATGATTCTGACATCTCTGCCTGGTGGGCATTGAGCACATGCACAGTGGTGCATTGGGAAGAACTCTGCTGCGAGTTCTTAAGAAGTCAAAATCACTCAGGATTCTTGACACTCTGCCAAGTGGGCATTGAGCACAGGCACATTGGTGCATTGGGAAGAAATCTGCTGTGAGTTCTTAAGAAGTTAGAATCACTGAGTATTCTTGACACTCTGTCAGGTGGGCATTGAGACATTGTGCAGATAGGCACAGAGGGAAGAGAAATCTTTGAGTTCTGTATTCTGAAGGAAGAGTCAACGGAGGGATCTTCACAGGGTTGTTGAACACCCTGATAGACTCAGCACTAGGTTGCTTGAGGGAAGGATAGCCAGAAGGGCATCTAAATCCTCCATTTGAGGGAGAAAAGGAAGGAAGAATCGAGTTCCCTTGGAGGTCGAAGCTACATGAAATTTCAGGGTGGATAGCACCTTCGAGTGCATGTGAATACTCTGCAGAGGTGCAGGGGTTGAAGAACCCTTCAAGGATTCAAAAGGAACAAGCTCAAGGGGAACAACGTCTTCATACGTAGGCGATGACTCAGATTGTGGAGCTCATAGAGAAAGGGAGCAAAGGTTGAGGCCTTTCGCTTTTGAAATCCTTCCAAGACTAGAAGAGAACACGCAAAAACTCAGGAGGAGCAATATCGACCGTCAGATCAGCTGATAGATCTTGGACCATCGAATTTCCCACGTCCAGGAAGGAGCAGGAGAAGCGCACAAGAACAGATGGTTGGAATTCTCTAAGGAGAATTCACAGATTTCCATGAGCCGTCAGATCGGCTAGAGAAAGAGATTCTGGACCGTTGAGATTCTATGTCCAGGAGGCGCACAAGAGAAGCGCACGGGAGAGATGATGGAGATACGATGATGTATTTCCAAAGGGTTCAAAGCTCAGGAGGGGCAAAGCCATTGATCCAAGCTAGCGGGGCCATTGGATCACTCACGGAATCACCTATCGGGATTTCATGAGAGAAGAGTCGAAGATTTGGTAACGGGAATCGCAATATTGCGATACGCGATATCCCGATGGTTACGTAAATAGTGGGGCCACAACGGAGTTGGTGACGTGGACAGGTGGCACAAGCTATTGGGGTTTCATGGTGAGAAGTCCCAATACCATAGCATTCAGGATTCGTGAAATTGTGAACCCCGAATTCCCAATAGAGGTGACGGGACGTTGAAAGGTCAACTCGCACGCATGTCGGGTAATCGGCATATCGGGAGTCGGGAGTCGGGAAAACGAAGTGTTCAACATAGCGAGTAGTGAAATCACGATAGGATAAGTCCTGACAAGTAAGGGAAGGGTCAGCGTTGACTTGCATCGGGTCTCGGCGATCCAAGAGTACAGTGTTTGACCATTGACCTCGCAAAATCGCGAAGTCCGATCCTCCAAGTGCAGAGAGGGGATTGCGAGAAGAGTTCTATGGGTACAGATTTCCTGATAGGGAAATAGAAGGATGGTTAGTGTTCTTCGGGTCGTGGGAAGAGAAGATCCTATGAGCGGACGTGCCTACGGGTGCGGCTGAGTCAATTTGGTATCAGAGAAGAAACTTCACTTGTATATTTTAGTTGAAGCGAGAAGGTAAAGGGAGACAGAGCGCTGGAGACTCTGTGGTGATTGTTTGCAGGTAGGCAACAATCAAGAAGCAGTCAGGGAGACTAGAGGATGAAGCTGGAAACACTCTTAGTGTGGAGTGACAACAACAAGTTTTCTAGGAGAGCAGACAGAGGCAGCACCATGGTTACTGAAGACCATAGGCATGCTGGGAGGAAGAGCAAGGCAGAAAAGCTTGCAGAAATGGATAAAGAGCTCTATGAAATCAGGGCAGACATAGAAAATCTTGAACTATGGATGCGGCATAATACCAGGCCAAGATGGGTATATGAATGGCCCATGAAGAAGCCAAAAGTAAATTGGCCAGTCAAGAAGTTGAAGTCTAGAAGACAGCGTAAACTGTTAAAAGGATGGTTGAGGTATGCTGAAAACCTCGACGGACCTAAGGAGATGGTTCAAGTATGTGAACCAGAGAATGGGAGAGATCTCGGTGAAATGGGATCAGTTGAGGATATCGAGGAGTGCCAGGAGAGCAGAGAAGAAATTCCAGTTTTCCAGGTAGGCAATGAGTTGAGATCACTGTGGGATCTCAGGGACTGTCAGGAGGACAGCCAAGGAATTTCACGTTTCCAGCTGGGCAATGAAATGAGATCGCTGCGGGATCTCGAAGACTGCTAGGAGGGTAGTGGAAACATCCCATATTACCAGGAGGGCAGGGATGAGTAGGTGAGAGTGTTACCCATGATTTTGGTCATCATGATAATGTATGGATGATGGTGTACTCAGGCTCTTCATAAGAACTTTCTCCTGAGAAAAGTTACTTTCTTCTCTTTCCAGAAATATCATTTTTGAAGGAGGTTCACAGGCTACTAGTATATTTGCCTGCAAGAATGCATTATTCTCGCAGGCTGCCTTAATCCAGGGTGCGAGAAGTTCTCACTGTGTGTAACTGCTAGGGTACGAACTCTTTCTAAAGCAAGGAAAAAGATGAATTCTCGAAGCTTCTAGAAGGGAATCTTCTAGAAGGATGAGATGACATTCGAATGGTTATCCTAGTACTGGATTCCCTGATTTCTTGGGATCATTCTTATCCAAGTAACTAATTCATTCTCTCCTATATATTGAGGGAATTCTCATGGAAAAGGTGAAGAAAACAAGGTTAAGCAAGATTTATTGGAGAATTGGTGAAAGATTGTGTGAAGGATTGAAGCTTGAATAGCAGGCTAGGAAACTCTAGCAAAGATATCATATTAAGGGTTTTGATCTTCTTCATGCAAGTGAGCAAGTGTGTGTGTCAGAGCCAAGGGCCATTGAAAGGAAGTTTGTGACATCAAGGCTCAGGTTGTAATCTTTACTTTCCACTAATATGATACAGTAATATGTCCCTTTCCCATAAATCTTTTTCCACTTTATTGTATAATTCTTTGATCATATACATAGATTGACTGTTGAATATATTGAGCTGTCTTCACTCCGATTGGTTTGAGTTGTCTTGGTATTAACTGCACAAGAGCATTGGAGTGAAGCTGAAGCAAAAAAGACCATAAGAAGCGATAATAAGGTATGTTCTTAGTTATTGCTTCCTATTTAATTCAATGGTCGAAATCTAGGGAAAGATTCATGTTCTATCTTGCTTTGTTCTAGATCCAGGTGGATCTAGGGAAATCAATTTGTGTTCACACTTACAGATTTATCCAATAACAAAATTAGCGACCATACTGAGGAACAATCCCATTTTCTTTGTGGTTTTTTGTGTTTTCTGTGGCCATTTTCTCTGGTTTCATTTTTCTCCTGTCCTATCAGTCTCTGAGTCTTCAAGATATCCTGATAGACCTTTTAGGCCTAGAAGCCTTTGTCAATTTTGCTTCAATTTTCAAATTTTTGATTATGTTCAAGAATTCTTGCACTGCACTTCATTGCAGCCTGCGAGAATTGGTAAGGTTCGCACCCTGCCTATTAGTTGTTACTTCTTATGGATCACCCATTGGGCCTTTTCCCGGTGTAGAAGGCCAAGATCCTTTTTGGTCTGCAGGTGATTTCCGAAGGACCCTTTTTAGTCCTAGTTCGCCTGTGGTCTCTGAAATCAACCCTCTGGTTTTTTCTGAGACAGATACTGTACCGGTGAATACCACTTATCATTTTACTCTCCCTGCCGAGATGGCCCATCTCGCGAATACTACAAATGTCCCAACCGGGTTCACTACAGCTTGTCTTGCTCCTATAAACACACAGTGAATGCCCGATGTCACTCCGACACTACCACCCAGATACCATGCATTGCATGCTTTGTTGAATGCTTCTGTTCCAACACCTCCGCAAACCCCATCTGGTACTCCTGGTGGTCCTTCTTTTCATGGGCACCCTATTTCCGGTTTTATTCCGACACTCCCTCAATTTCCTTCTAGCAATCCTAATCCTAGTGGCACTATCCCGTCCATTACACTAAACTTGCAGATTCCTGTTGGTGGACAAGGTGGTACGATTCCTCTTACTAGACACATTCCAATTACTACATTGTCGTCGATTGGGACACAACTACTGGTTGTAACTCTGCCTACGATCGGGGGACCAACCTCACCTTTTGGGCAAAATATACCTCCCTCTTTAGCCCAGTATTGGAATCAGATGATACAAAATTCTCAAACGACTGGGGGGCAGCAGTTGTCTGTCCCTACTATAGGCCAACCATATCCAGGTATACCCAATCCTATTTGGGGTACGAATGCTCAAACTCATGTCCCCACTCAAGGATACAATCCCTTGAGTTATTATCCTCTCCAACCATCACCAAATCAGCCTGAGTCTTCCCATTATGGGCAGACTGCTTACGGTCCTACTGGTTTGCCAATGGGGCTTCCACCTCAAAGCCACCAGTACCCGCAGGTGAATCAACAGTTACCTTTTCTTGCTACTTTGGATTTGCCAGATTTGTCTAGGATTTTGAATGATCCTATTCGTCATTCTCCCCAATGGCCTGTTATTCCAGCCAAGCTTCCATCGGACATTCCTAAATTCGACGATAAAGTGGGAGAGGACCCAAACAATCATGTTATGACTTTCCACCTATGGTGCTCATCCAACTCATTGATGGATGATTCTATTCATCTACGTCTTTTTCAACGAATCCTTATAGGTTCTACTGTGAAGTGGTATATTGAATTGCCATGAGGTTTCTTCTCTGATTTCAACACCCTGGATATGGCTTTCTTTACGCATTACCAGTTACCGATCCGTTATGATACAAGGACTGAGATTTTGACTTCCTTCAAACAAAACAAAGGCACTTATATATCTGATCACATTCATGAGTGGCGAAGGAGATGACGTCTCATTAAACTTGAGCTCCCTGATCAGTTACTGGCAGAATGGTTTACAAAATCATTTGTGAACGAAATCGGTAAAGAGATTGCCATGGGTGGCTTTGTCATGGAAGAGCAGGCTATAAGTCGTGCTCAATATCTTGATCTCGTTTATTCACAAACGAGAACTCTTTATGATTTACTACCTGATTTACCTTGTCCTAATGCTTCCATCACTTCAACTACTCCAGCTGCCTCACATGCGGTTGACGGTGTGATTGGTATTGCCCAAGCCCAATCGCATTTTGTTTCAAGCACAAACCCTAAGTCTGCTTCTTCTAATGTTCCAAATGCTCTGTCTCCTACCACTCCCATCGGTAAAACTTCTGAGGTAAATGTCGTCCAATCTACCCCGGCCGGTAAAAACAAATCTAAAAAGGGGAGAGGAAAGAATAAGGAGGGAAAAATTAATAATCAAGCAGAGAAACCTAAAACTACCCCTGTTGATGACCGGGATAAGCACAAACCCCGATACCCTTTCCTTATCTGTGGTGATTATCACTACACGAAGGATTGTCCACGATGTGCCAAGGTCACTAAATTCCTTCAGGGAACCCCGAAACCCCCTGCACCGGATATCTTGTCCCAACCCTTCCCGTCTCAACAATAGGCTCAATTGGTGTGTACTGGTGATTCTAACCATCCTCTTCTACTACATCATATGTTTTGATGTGTACTGGTGATTCTAAGCAGAACAACGTTGCACTTACGACTAGAGCCAAAGATTATTCTCCATCTAAGGAGAAGGTTGACGATTTACCTCCTGCTTTGGTACAACCCTCTCCAACGACTCCACCTACTAATGGTCCTCTTCATCTCAAATGACCGAGCCTCGACACAGTTCTGTGACCCCCCCTTAAGGGTGTCGTTAAGAAATCGGATTTCAATCCTCATGCTCGTGCGGCCCAGAACTACAACATTGTTGAAGATCTGGCCCAGGCACCTTCAACAATGTCAGCCCTTGAATTCCTTCAGTCTTGTCCTACACAACGAAAGGAACTGTTGAAAGCTATAGGTGGAATTGACCCAACCAATACGAATTTGATAGTCTTTGACTTGGACGATCACATTCCTAGGTTACCCGCTCAACTCGCATTCCAGATACAAGTTGTTGTCTCTGATAAGAACATTTGTCGAACTGTCATAGACGAGGGTGCCTCGACGTGTGTAATGTCTTTTGCTTGCTAGAAATCCATTGGCTCTCCTCACTTGAACGAATCACAAAATACTCTTAAATCCTTCAATGGCTCTGGTTTTAAGCATTACGACATTATCCCTTCGTTGCCTATCACATTGGAAGGTAAAATGGTCCAAGTTGAAGTGGAAGTCTTCGATGCTCCCCTTGATTATAATCTTCTGCTTGGTCGCAGCTGGATCGATTCCATGCGCGCTGTTGTGTCAACACTTTTCTGTGTAGTATGTTTCCCTCATCAAGGAAAGGTTGTTACCTTTGACCAACTTGCCTTCTTCAATTCCGATACTCGTACTGGCAACGTGCCATTTATTGCTAAAACCCCGTCGGGTTATGAGAATGTCGGTGTAGGCCTTTTAAAGGACTCCTCGTTCATGGGTACTTTCCCCATTCCACCACCCGATGTTCCACACCCATCAGTTGCTTCTATCAATATGATTTCCACCATGTCTCACGAGCTTCCTACGTCTTCTGACCCTTGGGTAGTCCTTGACCCCGGATACCATATTCGTTTCGGCGATGAAATGCCGTTAAGTCTGGTTTAATCCACCTATCAGGCCATTCAATCGGCAACACCTTCTACCCCCTCTCTTGATGCGTTGTCTCCTGATCCTTTTCGTGTTATTTTTCCCACTGACGAGATGATCATGTCCATCATGGAGGACACCCCTTGGGACGATGGGCATCATCGTTCCATACTCTTTCTGGAACAACACACTCTTGAGAACTACCAACGAATTTCGACTCTATTGATCGTTGTTGTCATCTCGACGGTTCCCGCGACTACACACGATGTGTTTGCTGAAGGGAACTTAAGTAATATCTCACCCACGATTCTCATTGACATATCCATTAAACCTGGGATTGTTGAAAATGTTCATATTGGATCTTTGTGTTCTTCAGATGAAATTGTCACCTATACGTCTCTATTCAAAGAATTTTGTGACATCTTCGCCTGGAGCTACGAAGAGATGCCAGGTATCGACCCTGCAATTGTTGCACATGAGATAAAGACATACCACGGCGCTAAACCTGTCCAGCAATGCCTTCGTCATATCACCCCCGTAAAGCGGCTGCTATCAAGCTCGAAGTTGAAAAACTTTTGAAAGTCGGCTTTATTTATCCAGTGGCTCTTACAGAATGGGTTTCCAATCCTGTCCCGATTGATAAGAAAGGCGACAGTATTCGTGTATGTGTTGATTATAGGGATATTAACAAATCTTGTCCCAAGGACAACTTTCCTACCCCCTTCATCGATCAGATTATCGATGACTGCGCCGGAAGTGAAATCTTCTCCCTCATGGATGGTTTCTCCGGATATAATCAAATTAACATTGCTCCCGAGGACCAACATAAGACTGCCTTTATTTTTCCTTGGGGTACTTTTGCCTATAGGAAACTCCCTTTCAGACTTAAGAATGTGGGCGCCACTTTTCCACGCGCTATGTCTTATTCTTTTCATGATATAAAGCATATTGTTCAACCCTATTTGGATGATTTACCAGCTCATTCTATGCGCAGAGTCGATCAC
Source organism: Picea sitchensis (assembly GCA_010110895.2). Classification (NCBI taxonomy): domain Eukaryota; kingdom Viridiplantae; phylum Streptophyta; class Pinopsida; order Pinales; family Pinaceae; genus Picea; species Picea sitchensis. Next base: position 32,731 of record SNQJ01S0052970.1, on the reverse strand, counting down.
CCTACTCACCTCCGTGCCATTTTCGTTCACTGTCGGTTCTATCGTATACATTTAAATCCTCATAAGTGTGTTTTTTACGTAGAATCCGGTCGTCTTCTAGGTTTTATCGTTTCGCATCAAGGGATTCAGGTGGATCCTATTAAGGTTGAGGCGATCCTTAATCTCCCTCCTCCTTCTACATTGCGCTAGTTGCAAAGTTTGCAGGGGAAATCAAACTTTCTTCATCGTTTCATCTCGAATTACGCCGAGATCACTCATGGTTTTACGCGGCTACTAAAGAAAGATTAAGAATTCATCTGGGATACCATTGCCAACAATTATTTTGAAGCTTTGAAGTTGTCCCTCACGTGTTCTCTGCTTCTCTTTCCTCCTGATTACAATAGAGATTATTTCCTTTATCTTGCTGCCTCAGAGTACACTATTGGCATGGTTCTCGTCCAAGAGGATGATGCGCACGATGAACATGTTGTTTACTACTTGAGTCGAAGTCTCACACCCACTGAAATCAAGTATCAACATGTTGAAAAACTGGCCTTGGCTGCCGTTCAAGCCGTTCAACGCTTCTGGCACTATATCCTCTCACGGAAAACTACGGTGATTTCTCATTGCAACCCTATGCAACATATTTTGACACATCAATTGCTAGGGGGAAAATACTCCAAATGGATTGTCATACTCCAGGAGTTTGACTTGGAATTCGATCGCGCCAAGTCCAAGAAATCCTTAGTTTTTTCTGAGTTGATATGCAATTTTCCTCACTCTGCACCGAAAAATGTAGCAGTAGATTCATTACCCGATGAATCTATTTTCCTTATTAGCACTAATGATCTTTGGTATGGGGATATCATTATCTCTCTCCAAACCCAGACTTTTCGGCCTGCTTTGTCTAGTATCGCACGCCGTTGCATACGCTATCAAGCTCATCAATACATTATCCTCGGGGATACTCTTTACCATCGAGGAATTGACTCTATTTTTCGACGTTGTCTGACATTTGACGAAGCTGAGAAAGCTCTGAATGACTGCCATTACAGAGCATGTGGTGGTCATATGTCTGGGTATGCTACTGCCCAGAAGATCTTACGTGCAGGTTATTTTTGGCCTTCCTTGTTCAACAACTGCATTACTGTCATTCAGAAATGCCATGCCTGCCAGACCTACAATCAGAAAATTTGGTCACATCCTGCTTCTCTTCATCCTGTAGTCTCAGTTGGTCCCTTTGTGAAATGGGGCATCGATTTCATGACATGTCACCCTCACTCGGCCGGGGGGCATG
>SNQJ01S0052970.1:0-17631 GCA_010110895.2 Picea sitchensis | reverse complement strand
TGGCTGCCAACAAGCTGTTGGATCACTCACGGAATCGCCTATCGGGATTTCATGAGAGAAGAGTCGAAGATTTGGTAACGGGAATCACGATATTGCAATATGTGATATCCCAACGGTTACATAAATAGTGGGGCCACAGTGGAGTTGGTGACGTGGACAGGTGGCACAAGCTATCAAGGTTTCGTGGAGAGAAGTCTCGATACCATAGCATTCAGGATTCATGAAATCATGAACCCTTAATTCCCGATAGAGGTGACAGGACGTTGAAAGGTCAACTCACAGGCATGTCGGGTAATTGACATATCAGGAGTCGAGAGTCAGGAAAACGAAGTGTTCGACATCGCGAGTAGCGAAATCATGATAGGAGAAGTCCTGACAGGTAAGGGAAGGGTCATCGTTGACTTGCATCGGGTCTCGGAGATCCGAGAGTAAAGCGTTCGACCATTGACCTCGCAAAATCGTGAAGTCCGATCCTCCGAGTGCAGAGAGGGGATCACGAGAAGAGTTCTGTGGGTGCAGATTTCCCGATAGGGAAATAGAAGGACGGTTAGTGTTCTTCTGTCCGTGGGAAGAGAAGATCCTGTGAGCGGACGTGCCTGCGGGTGCAGCTGAGTCAGAATGTGCCACTGCCTTTTATTATTGTCTAAAACCTTTTTTATTAGTATCATTAAGATTTTGTTTGAAGACTCAGTAAGACCATTTCCTTATGGATAATGAGGAGTTGAATGTCCTAAAATAATGTTATATTTTTGAAAAAAATCAATCACAACCATAGATTTGAAAGCTTGAGCATTGTCTGTGATGATTTTTCTTGGACAACCAAATCTTGTTAAAATATTCTCTTCTAGGAAATTTATTACTACTGCATCAGTTGCATTTTTGGTAGGAATTGTTTCCACCCATTTTGAAAAATAATATGTAGCAATGAGAATCCATTTATGCTAATAACTAGAAGGAGGATGTATTTCCCCAATAAATTCCAAACCCCATTGTTGAAATGGAGCTTCCACCTTTACTGATACTAGAGGAAAAGAAGGTAAGTATTGTCTTCCAACAAAAAAATGACACTTTTTGCAAGCTATAACTTACCATTTTCATTTGCAAATAGCTTAGGCCAATACTATCTTGCTCTCAGGATTTTATACATAGTATCCCTCCATGCATGATGACCTCCACAAATTCCTTTATGAAATTCATCAATAAAATTTTCGATTTCATATTCAATGAGACAAATTAATAAGAAATCAAGCGGATGTCTTCAGTAAATTTGTTCATTTGTAACACAATATTTAACATCTTTAAGTTTTAATGTTCTAGTTTTAGGTGGGGTTAAATTCGAAGGACATTCAAGATTTTGAAGATAAAAGATGATATTTAGATACCATTTGGAAGTAGAAAATTTTTCGTTGATTGTATTCACAGACTGTTGAATATCAGTTTCCTCTACTATAAAATAATAATCTTCAGATATTTCAGAAATATTATTAATTCCAAGGACTTTAAGATTTGATTCGGTTAATAGTATTACTAGTCCTTGACCCTTAATCAACTTTGTTGGTTTAATTTCCAAATCATATCCCTGAATACTAGCTAACCATTTTCTTCTTGTATCATCACTATCATATTGCACCAAGATATCTTTATTTGTGTTGTTTGGCACATATGAAATTTCTTTAGAATGAACATAAGTTCTAAAATATTTTTAGGCTTTTACCATTGCATATGATTGTTTTTCCAAGATGTTGTATTTTAATTCAGTGTCTCTAATACTTTTTCTAAAGAATACAATTGGTTGCTCCATATTTTCACTATTTTTCTGTAACAGGATAGCAGCTATTGTATTTTCATATGCAAAAGAGAATATCATAAAATCTTTAGAAAAATCAGGACTTACCAAAACAAGAGCTTCTCCTAAATATTTCTTAATATGCTTGAAAGAATCTCTTGATTATGTGGTCCACTTTACTCATAATTATTCTTAAGCATATATGTAATAAGTTTCACAATTTTAGCAAAATTAGGCATAAACCTCCTCAAGAAATTTATTCTACCTAAGAAACTCTGAATTTCTTTCTTGTTTCTAGGAAGACTTATTGTTTGAATAGCTTCAAATATTTTGGGATCAATTCTAACTCCATCCTTTGAAACAATATGGTCGAGAAATTTTCCTTCTTGCATGGCAAAGTGGGATTTTTTAGGGTTTAATGATAAAGCATACTTCCTAATTTTTTCAAAGGTATGTTTTAAATGCTTCAAATGACTCTTTTTTTTGTAAATAAAAAGTATTTTATTACCTTCAGATATAAAAAATTATGCATGTCTGAGTAAACACTAGATCTTTCCACCTGTTCTTCCACCATAGTGGAAACCAGACTACGTGGAAAATATTGTTCAAAGAAAAAAATAGGACATCTGTCAAAAACATGGGGACTTGCCACATGTTCTATCACAAGCATGGAAACCAAAACAGGCGGTAGACTGAGTGCCCTGACCAGCTAGTGGACCAGAACCATATTTTGTAATGCACAAAAGACTTAACACTAAGACCAAAGAAAAAACCTGTAAGGGGACTAGACATGAGGCAAACACGAGTGTCCATCCTGGCAAATTTTGAAGGAAAATGGTTGGCAGCAAGTCGAGCATCAAATTTTCACAGGATTGCTTGACAGAGAGTCGTACAGGACATCCAAGCGCTTGTTGAGGGTGCATTGGTTGTGTTGTTGCTCTGCCAAATCCTTGCACATCTCGAAGATCAGGACCAGGTGGTCTTCTATGAGCCCGCAAGAGCTGGGATTCAGGTGAGCATGCTCTTTTGTGTCTTCTTCATTCCATCATTCATCCCAGTTTATACCAAGCTCCTCATCCATAGCATCGACAAAATTCTTACTAGGGTCCTCCTTCTGAAGAGGGACTTCCTCTTCAACCATGCAACCTATCTCAGCTAGCTCCATAGAAATAAAGGGGTTGATAGTCTCCGTCATCGGTCGTTCTTTAGAGGTGGTCTTCGGAAGATTTGGTAGAATTTCCTCCCAGTTGGGCGGAATCTCCTCTTCCACTGAGTAGCCTTTGTGGAGACCCTTTGTGTTTGATGAACGAGGATCTGATTGAGCTGCCTCATACCTTGAATTATGATCAGCTTAGGGTGAGTGGTCTGAGCTACCACTTGGGATGAGAGTAAGAGAGGCTGGTCCTGGGTGTTTGTGCCTGCCAAACTCACTATGATAGGTTGTCCCACGCTGGGACTTTCCTCTCTTGTGGGGCATGGATAGGAAAAGCGTAGGGGAAATGAAATTGAAAATGGGGTGGCCAGTGGTGCGAGTGAGATATGAAGGAAAAAAATATAAGGTGCAGAGAATAGCATGAAGAATGAGATGGTGAACTGAGACCAAAATCTAGAAATAATATCCTCTGCAGTATGAAATGAGTAGGAGGATGGAGGAATCGATGGCTCTGGTTTCCATGAGTGTTGGATTAATGGGAATTTTTTGTATTGTACCAGTGTTAAAGAGATGAAATCGAGTCTTCATTAAGACCCAGCGCACTGAGCTTTGGTGGATATGAATGATAAGCATAATGACTTGACAGGGGAAGAGGGTGGTGGCGAGGGGCCTTAACTACCCCTGTATCCTCTCCAATTGTTGACAAGTGTGCATTTTTTCCATGTGTCACCCCATCTGGGGGATGCTTCAAATGACTTTGATCAAAATCTAAAAACATAGTTAGATCATCAAGATAAATAAATACAAACTTATCTCTTTCACCAACAAATGCAATGTCCATTTCTCTCTGGAAAGTTGCACCTTCATTCATTAGTCCAAAAGGCATTTTATCGTTCATAAAAGTACCCCAAGGTGTTGTAAAAGTCATTTTTTCTTTATCATCATTATGTACTACAATCTGGTTGTACCCTGAAAAACCATCTATCATGGAAATCCTATTTGACCCAATAACTTTTTCTAAAACATTATCCATCTCCAAGAGAGGATAATTATCTTTCAATTAAGCTCTGTTGAGATTCCGAAAATATACACAAAGTCTAATCTCCCCATTTTTCTTTCTGAATGGTACTAGATTAGCTACCCAAGTAGAATATCTAAGAGGGATTATGATTTTGTCATCCAATAACTTCTTTACTTATTTTTCGATCATGGGAAGCAAAAGAGGATTTATCTGCCTAAGTATTTTTTTTAAAGGTTTGATACCATGCTTCAGAGGAATTTTATTTTGTATAATATTGGTATCATAATTTTTAAGGTCTTCATAAGATCATGTAAAAACATCAACATATTCTTGGATCAAATCAATGTACTTATGTTTATACTCATGAGGAATATACTTAGACAACTTGATGAATTTAGGATTTTCCTCAGATCCAATATTACAATCTTCTAGTTCCTCTAATTGTGGTTGCACTGAAGAAGACTTAACAGGAATATCATTTTGGTCAAAAAGACTTTCTAATGGAATCAATCCATTTGGGGTTTGATTTTTTTTAATAATAGCATTTTCTAACTAGAAATCCTATCATGAATTCTTGATTAGTATGGTTCTCTCCCTATAGCCATATTGGATCATTTTGATTTTGTTCATCTATATTTAACTCAACAAACTGATCTACCATTTCCAGAAATTGTTTTATTTGTTGGTCATCTTCAAAGACTTGCCAATGTTTTGTATTATCTAGAATGGAAGGTCTATGTCTCATTTCAATTTATATTCCATATGACGGGTGCTCAGAGGCCTAAAGGTACCGGCTACCAAAGCTAGACCATTAGCTGACATATTGCACAACCTGGGTATTTCAGTGATATTAAAAGTCAGAAAGAAATTATAATTTAGATCCCACACAATATTCCTATAAGCCCCTCATCCTAGGATGTTTGGCCCAATAAATCTTCCTCACTTATCTGGCAATAAGATCGGCATCCCCAAAAGCTACTAAATTCTTTATTTTTAATTTCCTTGCTTCTTCTAATCCTATAATCAAGACTTCATATTTGCAAACATTATTGGAAACATCAGTCTCAAACTCTAATCTAAAATAAAAAGAAATTTATTTAGTACATGATGGTGAAATAAACATTATACCATCCCCTACTTCTTGCAAGGATGAGGCACCATAAAAATGTGTTTCCCAAATTCCTTGTTCAATTTCTTCATTTTCTTTACTCTCAAAAAACTATTTAATTTTTGTACAAGATTTAAACTCACTATTTACAGATAATATAAAATTTCCCAAGCCTTTATCTGCATCATACATTGGGTAATTATGAGGATGTTGTGGATCATTGATTGTATAAGACAATTTAGTTTCTCTATATAACATAGTGAATTTTCCACCAAAAATTGGAATTGTGGCATAATTCATATCCAACTGCAAATTTCCCCCTAACTTATTGTCCTGGGATCTATAAATAAGCATCCCATACTTAGTAGGTATTGTTGGACAGTTGGTTTGGACAGTTAGTTTTCATTGATGTCAACCCTTGGAGATTGATATCAACACTTGGAGAAGTCTGGAAGCCCTAGCGATATAGTTGATATTGATGGTGAGTTAGTTGTCATTGATGGAGGGGTTGATGTCAGTAGATGTGTTGGGTGCATTGATGTGGCCTACATGAATCCATAGAGGTATGGTTATGGTACCCAAAGTTGGTTGAGGAATATGAACATGAAGGAATGTGTACATGTAGGTAAGACACTCATGGATGGATAGTCCTCGTCATGTAATTTCCAGTGATAGGTGGTATGCCACGTAGTTCCTCACAGTTGAGGAGATACTCCCTCTTGAAGATGGAAGCATCGAAGTATGGTTAAGAAGCCCCAAATTATGGTTAATAATCCCATAAATGGTTGCAACAAGAATTTATCGGTTGAATCCAAAATGAGGAAAAAGGGAAAAGCATTTGTAAACAAGAAGTTACACGTCGTCCCTAAAGTTAAGTAAAGAAGTCACTTGGAAAAGTATAAATACACATCAAGAGCCTCTCATTTGTACATACAATTTTATTGAATATCTGTATAAGTAAGTGATTGATTATTATTTGAGGTAACCAAGGAGATCTGAGGCGAATTTCATAGGGAAGATGAAGTGTTGTCCCTCGACAAGTTTTAAGGAAACATTGGTCAAGTTTGATCACTTTTTGGACTTCGACGTAGTGGTCGAGGAAGGAGCGCCCAAGTGTAGTTGAGATCGCAGATCTCACTTGTTTTGTGGGCTTTGTGGACCCAACATAGGGGTCTTAGTGTTTTGTAACGAGTTATAGGATGTCGGCCCATGGGTTTACCCATGATTAGGCCTTTTTGTAAATGTAAAAGTATAAATAAGTAAGAATGTAATGTAGAAGTAGCGATGTATAAGTAGCAGTGTAGAAGTTGATAGCTTGCAAGGCTAAGTGCAAGTAGGTTTGGGTTTCTTAGTGCAACAGACTGTGTATGTGAGGCTATGTGCTTGATAGAGGAGTTGGCTCTGTGCCTTGACCTAATTTTGGGAAGGTGGATCGGGTGCTTAGTGCGCATATCACATGTCCTGTGTGAAGCTTGGTTTTGTGGCTTAGTGCACAAGAGCAGATGAATGTAAGAGATTGAAGCCTAATAAAGAAGAAGAAGAAGTTGGTGGATGTAGCCCCACACTGGGGTGAACCACGTATATCATGTGTTGATGGTTTTCTTTGTGCTATGATGTTTATGTAGTGAATCTGCTTAGTGCATTGATTGTTATATATGATAGATAGATACATGAATTATTAGTGATTTATTTATGTTGAAGGTGTTAGATCTAACTTATGATGCTAAGTGTGATGTGTATTATGTCATTGTTACTGCGACAATCTATCTTTAGGGTTTGTTCTGCGATGTGAATGAAGCAGATAAGCTAATGCATGTTATCTTCTAAGTACTTTGTGAAGTGTTATAATCATAGATTTATGTCCTAGCTTGGTTATAGACACCTGAGTCCTGTAACCCCCCTACCTCTACCTCGGATGAGACTTCACCTTCTTCGTAGGTGTTGTCAAAAGGGTCGGTAGTTAGGGTTTTTTTGGTGCGTTGTTGAAGCATTGAACCTTGGGTCTACCCCTGTGCCAACAAATGATGCCATAGTATAGGTCCTATTTGTCTTTGTTGTAAAATTGTTGGTCATGAAGTTGAGGATTGCCTAAGGATGATTTCTAAAGTTGAACAAATGAACATGAGTCAAGAGAACAAGAGCATGTTAGAAGATCAGAAAGAGAAAGGATCAGAGGAAGTTTAGACTTCATTAGTACAGTTAAAAGAAGCAATGAATGATCACAAAGATGTCAGTTTACCAGAGATATTGAAAGTAAAACAACGCATAAGTGCAAGAATAGGAGACTTCGACATAGAATATGTCTTGGATGAGGAGACATAAGTAAATATTATGATAGAAGGCACTTGGGAAATTTTGGGAAAGCCTACTTTGATACCTTCATTGGGAAGAATAGGCTTGTTCAAGGGAAAGATGATAACCCTATGTGGAAGAGTTACTAATGTACCTGTTATCATCAGGGATGATTTTAAGGATGGAAATTTATTTTAAAATGTAGAAACCTTGGCAAATCTTACTAATCCTTCATATGCCAACTATAAATGTTTGGCGTATTTTTGTAAAAATATTCAAATTTCTAAGGATTTTATATAGTTTTTGTAAAATTTTGGCGATTTTTAAGGTAAAATAATTTTATCCTATAGAATTTGGGCGAATCATTTTTAAAATAGCGAATCTTGTTTTTGGAAAAACCATGGAAAATTAGCCCATGAGAGAAATTTAGCCCCTAAAATCATCCATGGTTATCATCCACGGAACATCGACTGAAGAGGAATTTGAAGTCATTAAGTTTGTTGAGAACAATGCCACGTTCCCACTTTTATTAGGAAAGACTCGGATTGAGAGAGATCGGATCAAAAGGAAAGCAGAGGAAGAAGCTACAGAAAAGAAAAAGAAATAACTAAGGGATTTCATATCCATAAAAATAGATCGACTGACAGAAGAACGAGAAGTTAAGTCGAAGTAGCAGAAGGCAAGATAATTAACTGTCGAAATTAGAGTGCAAGGAGGTTTGAGGGACCTATTCATGAAAGAAGGAAGTATATCCACCCAGGAAGTGGTAAGGGAAGGGATATTACCTTTGAACCCATTGGAAGTACATCAACACTGTGAAGTCACTATGATAGAAGAAAATAAGAATAAAAATGGAAAGAGGAATCCAGAAACAGTTAGAGAGACTCGAATCACAGGAAAGAAGGCAAGGAAGCTCAGTAAGAAGAAAGGCAAGTTGGAAAATTTACAGGAAGTTATAGAGAACAAATGGAAGACTTCACAGGAGGTAGGTTTGCAAGATTTGAACCTCATTGGAACAGCAGAACTGCACAGAATGGGACTTCGTCATGGAGAAGATATATGACCATTGGAGGTGCCTCGACCATTAGAATTACTCTCTAGAATGGCCAGGAAATGCATTTATGGGTGGATAGACTTCCATTAGACATTGAGACCGCACCATAATGGACAGATTCACATTGATGGAAGCAGTCCTTCCTATTAGAAGAATCTGTTACGACACTCGCTTATTTAACCCGTCTGACGTTGACCACTTTTTTCCATCCATGATTAATGTTTCTAACAAGAGAACCGATTGTGTGTTGAACTGTGATTTCAAAACCTATGCCTCACCATCCCTTTTTTACTCCATCTGTTTGTTCGCCTACCTCAAGCTATCCGTTTAAAAGTGAGAATGTCGGGCAAACAGACTGAGTTACAAAATTTTGTTGAAGAGGTTCTTAAGAAGTTTATGGTTGACAGAGATATGTATGAAGGTGTTCAGGCATCATCGACTAGGGGACTCCGGGATTCCCCTTCGACTGGACGACGTTCGAGCCATACTAACCTCGCGACTAAGAATCGATGTAAGCATCATGATGATCTAGCTAATGCAAAGTAGATCCCATCGATATTACCTGAATATATCCTGCCTTTGGCTGGTGCAGTCAACCGCGACAGCATCCCATGGGACTTTGAGTACACTTTGATCACTTTGTACATATCGAAGGGGATACACATAGTTGGAAGCTAGTTGGGACAGATCCCATCCCTGAAGAATAGTTATTTCAATCTCGGCGATAGAAATAACTACACCATGCTCATGCCTCATAGATACCTGATGAAGACGACTGGGTAGAAGCTTCGCATAGTCTCCCAACCTTGGATTAAGGAGATGGCGCAGTCCACGATACTGAATTTCATGAAGATTCCTCATTTTGGATGATACCAAGAGGTTAATGCTTGTGTTAAACTCGTATTATCATGCTATCATGGTGGATACCTGTGGCTCAATAGGCGGATTACTGTGGATCCAACGTTGATCCACCTGTTTATAGGATTGAGCATGCAAGGACCCGACCCTTAGTAGTTCTACCCAGGGAAGGCGTTGGATCACTCCCTGGCATAGCGCATCAAGGAGGCATACAGAAAAGTAGAAAAAGGAAAGTGAGGCTACAAGTTTGCCTCTATCCAGGATGGCACAGTACGCCTCGCTTGCCAACTCATAGCTTGCAAGCTCGTCAGAAAAAATCACCCCACACAGGTCATCGGGTTCGTGGTGGACCAAGAAAGAAAATGTGTGGAGGGAATGAAAATGAATTAGGTGATTTACCTCATCAACAAGCTTGAGAAAGACTTCCACTAAGTGCACGATCACAGATACGAGTTCCACTTCAGTTGGCTACTCTTGTTTATTTCATTTGTCTCTTGGAAAATGTTGGAAGGAGCCACCTTCTCGGAGATTGAACCTTCAGGGTCGTTTTTCGTGAGGTTCTCAACCTTATGGTATACAAATGATATGTTGAAGCAATGGCAGTCGAATGCAGTGTTCCATGCCTACTATCAACAACTGAAGGTTTCCATAGAGTCATTTTCATGCATGACATCACGTACCTTGCACCAATAAATACCGATAGCCAAGTTCTACGCAAATCCTCATTTTGTTTATATCACTACGCGTAAAGACAAGAGCAAGGAAGAGTTACAGTCATACTACAAGCTGACAGATGAAGACATGGATCAAATCATGAAGGAGTGGCCGAAAGAGTTCCTTGTACCGATTGATGATGCAGAACTCTTTGACCCTATCATCATAGGAATCCCCTTGGTCACCCGGTTCGAGCATGCAGGACAGACAAGTGTGAAGAAGAAGAAGAAAAAGGAGGAAATACAAGATATACAAACTGATGAGGAGGACATTGCCTCAGAAGAAAATGGATATGGCTCTCTCACAGAAGGAGGAGATGAAGTAAACAAAGAAGGAGGAGGGGATGAAGGATAAAATCAAGGAGAAGGTGAAGCTACACCACCAAAGGATCCCTCTATCGATATAGAAACATCGAAGAAGAGGATTTTTTCTCCACAGAAACCCTCAGCAAGAAAGAATACCCATGCCAGTAAACCCCAGATGGAGGCCACACTCATGGAGGATGACATCAGTCTAGTCCACGGAGCGATGGAGGATGTGTCTGAGGATTGCCTACAGAGATATGGAGCGAAGCAGGATGAACTATACGGTAGGATAGAAAAGGAATTGAGTGAAGTACAGGAAGTTATTCTCTCGGTCTGTACAGTCCCTACTACGCCTTCCTCACCAAAGACTGTAGAGTTGGGAGATGAGCCAGCCCAACTTCAAAGACTTGCAGATGCAATAGAGGCTTGACTTCAATGATTCCAAGAAGAGAAGGCTATAGAAGCCTTGAAACAAGAAAAATAAGAGATCTTGGAGCAATTACGAGTTGCGCGGTACTGTGTAACTGCTTATGAAAATGAGAAAGATGAGTTCCAGGCGATGCTCAAGGAAGACAAAGTGAAGATACAAAGGGAAAAGGACCAACTTCTCGCAAAGAAAAATGCAGTAAAAGAAGTGGTGAGCATAGCACTTCACTCTGTGTCAGGCTTGGCATAGGAGGAACATGGGGCAGTCGATGTTCAAGTGATGAAGCTCATTGAGGCCATCCAACAACTTCAAGCAAGGGTAACAAAGTTGGATATCTAAGCAGTACCAAGCACTCTGCAAGAAGTGCGTGACTAGAGGGAGGAAGTCACTAAGAGCATAGTGGGAAGGATCGGATCCCTCACCTTAGAATGCAGGCAGCTGAGAAACATAAGTGCGCAGACCTACAAACACCTCACAGGAGATCTAGAGCTCAGGAAGTTGGAATCGCAGCTACAGGAGGTGCAATAGTAGGCACTGAAAGTTCAAGCGTAGATGAAGTCAGACACTGTAGTTGAGAGAATGAAGAGATCACAAGAACAATGCATGGCCCAATAGCAGATTACTTCCATCCAAGGTAGAGTAATGGAAATCACACAAAGTCTACAACCGGTACAGGAGGAAGCCTACATGGTGTTTGAAGAGATCGAAGGAAAAGTCTTACAACTGGACCAAGTGGTTGTGGCAGTGGAACAATGCCTGGAAGGGCCTGTTACTAAGAAGACGATTCAAGAGCTCACTGAGAAGGAGGCTCAGGCGAAGCAACGAGTCGAGGTATATTAAGCTAATCTCGAGGCCTTCGAAGCAGCGTTGCCAAAAACTTGAGTGACTTGGGACAAATACCAGGTGAGTGTTGGGGGCATGTTGGCCCTCGACCAAGTTTTGAGGAAACATTGGTTAGGTTTGATCACTTTTCGGACTTCGACGCAGTGGTCAAGGAAGGAGCGCCCAGGCGGATATGAGACCGTGGATCTCACTTTTTTTGTGGGCTTTGTGGACCCATCATGGGGGTCTTAGGGTTTTGTAATGGGTTATGGGATGTCAACCCATGGGTTTTCCCATGATTAGGCCTTTTTGTAAATGTAAAAGTATAAATAAGTAAGAATTTAATGTAGAAGTAGCAGTGTAGAAGTTTATAGCTTGCAAGGCTAAGTGCAAGTAGGTTTGGGTTGCTTAGTGCAACAAACTATGTATGTGAGGCTCTGTGCTTGATAGAGGAGATGGCTCTGTGCCTTGACCTAATTTTGGGAAGGTAGATCTAGTGCTTAGTGCGCAGATCACATGTCTGATGTGAATCTTGGTTCTGTGGCTTAGTGCATAGGAGAAGATGAATGTAAGAGATTGAAGCCTAATAAAGAAGAAGAAGCAGTTGGTGGACATAGCCCCACACTGGGGTGAACCATGTATATCATATGTTGATGTTTTTCTTTGTGCTATGATGTTTATGTTGTGAATCTGCTTAGTGCATTGATTTTTATATATGATAGATAGATCCATGAATGCAAAGTGCTTTATTTATGTTGAAGGTGCTAGATCTAACTTATGATGCTAAGTGTGATGTGTATTATGTCATTGTTACTGTGTCGATCTATCCTTAGGGTTTTTTATACGATGTGAATGGAGTAGATAATATAATGCATGTTATCTTCTAAGTACTTTTCAAAGTTTTATAATCATATATTTGTGTCCCAGCTTGGTTACAGATACCTCAGTCCTGCAACCCCCCTGCCTCTACCTCGAGTGAGACTTCGTCTACTTCATAGGTGTTTCTGAAAGGGATGGTAGTTAGGGTTTTGTTGGTGCATTGTTGAAGCATTGAACCCTGGGTCTGCCCCTGTGCCAACATGAAGTAAAGAAGGGAGAAATTCCAAGGGAGGATGAGGTCTTGTGATGATGTGTTCTAAGGTATGTTATTTTAAGGTCATCTTACGATTTTTTCTATAACATGTTTTCGAGAATTATTCAGATAGTGAAACTTGGAGGAGGTTGAGAAGATAGGTCAAGGTACCTGTGGTAAAAATTTCATCTTCTGGTTCATTGCATTTTCAGACATACACTCTATGGAAAATAGGGTTTTTGGTTAGTCCCAAAGCTAGTCTCAAACAGGTGTTCCCGATAAAAAAGTCATAACTTATTCATATAGGATACAAATTCAATTGGACCAAATGAATTGTATATACTAAAGTCTGTAGTATTTTTTATATGAATTTTAGAGATAGATATCAAATATTATGCACGTGACATGCTCTATAAGTTCACTCTCTAGAATAAGTGAGAATTTAGCAAGGTCTACCATTTTTTCTATAACTCATTTTCTGGGATGTTCCAACAAATGAAACTTGGAGGAATTGTAGAGAGGATATTGAATAATATTGAGTGAAATTTTGATACCTTCATTCATTACATGTACGGAAGTATTCTTGTTGAAAGTTAGGGTTTGTGACTAATCCAAAAACTAGTCCCGTGAGACTAAGGTAAAGTTTGATGAGGATGTTATTCTCTTGTTGTTGAAGTTGAGGAAGGTCTACAGGTTTGTGATCACATAAACTAGGTCTGTTACAAAGTTAAAGGTATTTTTATATGCATGTTTTGAGGGTTACATGTTGATGATGTTATCATGCATGCTTGAGGCAAGTCTTTTGTATATTGTTGAGGCATTGACACATACTTGAGGCACATATTAGGTGCATGGTTGAGTCATATACTTGGTATATGATCTTGGTTGTTTGATACTTTATTGAGGCACTTCATTGATAATATCTTATGGTACATGGTGTATGGCATGATTGGGACATATCATGAGTGATATGGTATATGATTGAGGCACGTGGTTTGAGGATCATATTGGATATTAGGCACATTGTTTGAGATAATTTTTTGATATATGTATGAGGCATTCCTTGGTGACATTGATGCAAGGTGAGATACATATTTGATGCATGATATGGTGTTGGCACATGGTATGGCACATGTTTTGGTTGATTCTTGACTTGGTATAGGTTTGGTACATGGTATGGTACATGTTTTGGTGCATGGTTGATTTATGGTTTGGTAGAGGTGTTGGTGCATGGTTGATGCACTTATTATGGTATAGGTTGTGATACATGGTTGATTCTTGGTATGGTACATCGGTGAGACACATATATTCTAATGGTATGTTGGTGATCCCGATACATGCTTGGTAGAGGCACGTTTTGGTGATGTTGGACATCTAGTTGATAGGTGTCCTTGGTATATGATTCATGTAAGAGAATTTGGTTGAGTATCGGTGACAGTGACAGTAACAGGTTACAGGTTGATGTGATAGTAATAGTGACAATGGTAGTGATAGTGTCAGTGACAGTGGCAATGATAGTTACAGTGGCAGTGACAATGACAATGGTAGTTGTTGTGATATTGACATTTGGTCTACACTTATATTTCAAGGTGGTAGGATAGGGAAAGGAAAGGGGGTTGTAGCCTCCTGCCGATTGTAGTCATAGAATCATGGAGTTGTAGCTTCCTTTAGGCTGGATCTGGAGAATTAGGGAGTTGGAGCTTACTTCAGGTTAGAGCCCAAGAATTAGGGGGTTGTAGCCTCCTTCTGGTTGGAGCCGATGAATTTAGGGAGTTGTAGTTTCCTTCAGTTTGGAGCATGTAAATAGGGGGTCATAGCCTCCTTTCAGTTGCAGCTGGAGAATTGGGAATTTGGTTCTTCCAATGAATGTATTATTTGATATATAAGAAATAATTATGTGGTTTTCTACCATTTGGGTTTCCACACAAATTTTGGTGTATTGTGTACTTGATGTGATGTTTCCTATGCTTATATGCTCATGATATACTGATGATATATGCTCATGATTTATAGATGATATACTGATGATATATTGTTGATTAAGTTGAAGTTTATATATTGTGGTTAGAAGTGGTTAAGTTCTCATACTGATTCACCCCCCTCTCAGTATTCCAACAATTAGAATAAGAGCAAGTTCCTTTAGGAAACAGTTTAACCACTAGAAGGTAGATCATGGATATCAAGAATAGTGCATACACAGATAATGAAATACCATGTTTTGATGGTCAAATTGGTCAGAACTATGAGATGTGGAATATCAGAATGAAAAAAGTTTTACAGGCACAGGGATATGATGTTTGGAAATCAGTTGTTACGTGATATACTGCTACTAAGAAACCAAAGACTATAGCCAAGAAGGAATTGAAAAGAAACAACAAAATAGAAATGGATTTCATCTTAGAAGGATTACTTGATTCAATAAAAGAGAAAGTGGGAAAATATTTATCATCTAAAGAACTTTGGGATAAGCTACATGATCTCCAATTTGAGGAATCTCCCATCACAGAGACAGAGAGTGATAAATAAGATGCAGGGACAGAACAAGAAATATGCTCATCATGTCATATATATTCGGAAGAAGAAGATTATGAAGAAGGCATTGTAGACCTTGAAGTAGAGTTAATCAATACTTTAGATGAATTGACAAAATAAAGGAATAAGACCAAGTATCTTGAGGAACAATTAGTCTAGAAGAATTATCAAGAAAGTTTTGAAGAACCCCAACAGGTCATCATGAAACTGAAATATAAGCTAGAAGAATCCAAAGTGATTGAAGAAATTCTCATGAGTCAGTTGGATGAAAAGCAGTGTTTGGAAGCCAAAATGACAACACAAATAAAGGAAGGAGAGAAGAGAGAGAATATTTTGATAGATCATCTCAAGGAAATAACTGAGAATTTAAACTAGATTGAAGTATAATTTGATCAAGAAGAAATAAGACTTGAAGAATAAACAATCACATTGAATGCCAAACTTGAAGAAGCAAAGAGAATGGAAGAAGTCATGAAGATTCAAATGATGAATAAAGAAGAAGAGGTTGAGAATCTTGAAGAAGAAGTTGTCACATTGAGAGTTAAAATCCTCAAGCTCAACAAGAACATTGAAGAGAGAGAAAGATCCACATCACCACTAAAGGAAATTGAAGAAAAACGTTACAAGTTACTATAAGGGAAAAATGAAGAGAATCCTAAGAGTTATGTAGAAGTCATCAAAAGTTCTATGAAGAAGAAAGAATGGAAGCCCCTAAAGAAGAACATTCCAGAAGTGGAGAAGACTCAAGAAGAATATTATAGAAGAGACGGATATCAAAGAAGACCCTCTACATTCAGACAAAAAAGAAGCTTCAATATTTATGATGGAATCAACAGAAGAGAAGATCATGATCAACCGAGACATGAATTCAGAAGGACTACATCACAAAGAAGATCATTCACTCCTAGGCATCAAAATTTCTTTTATGGATATTATTTTAATTGTACTAACTTTGTACATAAGGCTATAGATTGTAGAGCATATGGAAGAAGTGATACTTATGTGGCCCCACATAACATTGAATGTTACAAATGCCACAATTATGGTCACATAGCTCGGAATTGCAGAAGCATGATAGAGCCCTCTGTGAAAAAAACCATCAATGTCAGATACATGAAGGTTTGGATAAGAAAAGAAATACAAGAAGAGAAGGTAAATAAAGAATAGGTCCCGAAGATCATAGGATTCACAGTAGTATGAGAAAGAAGAGAAGGAACAAGCCCAAGAAGTTGTACTCTCAGGAATTGTATTGCAAGATCATAAAGAATCCACAGGAAAAAAGGAAGAAGTCAGAATTAAGGAAGATGATGAGTCTATCGACGGAGAGGTAGATTACTCTGCATTAGGGCGGATTCCTCCATTATTATGAGCCATCTAGATTGGAGACTCCCAGCATTATGAATAGGGGGAATCTATGTAGTATCTCTATGTTAGGACCACACAATGTACCTTTTTGCCCATACTTTTTGCCACTATTACACTCTTGTTTCACTGACATTTAAACTCATATTATCACTTTATCCTATCTTTCCAAAGGTACACAACGTCTCTTCTCTTTACTATATGTTTAATCTGTTTTGTATATAATTTTACATCACTCTCGTACTTAACCATTGATTAGAAATGGATAAGTGTTGAAACAGTTCGAACTGCAGATTAGCATTGAGGCCTGTTGCTGAAACAACAACTCATAGAAGCTATTACACAGTCCGTGGTCGACGATGCTGAAACACAGAAGTTGTTACACAGTCCGTGGTTGACGATGCTGAAACACAGAAGAAGCTGTTACACAGTCCATGGTTGACGATACTGAAACACAGAAGAAGTTGTTACATAGTCCATGGTCAACGATGTTGAAACATAGAGGAAGTTGTTACACAGTCCATGGTCAACGATGATGAAACATAGAGGAAGTTGTTACACAGTCCATGGTCAACGATGTTGAACAACAACTCACATAGATTGACTACAACAGCTGCACCATGAGCCAAGCATCAACCATCGTTGCTGCCTGAGAAGTGTTGAAACAGTCAGAACGCAAATCCCATGGCTGAAACAGCCCACGATTTGCGATGCCGAAACAACATACAATAGCAGTAACAAGAAACAAATAAAGAATTTGTTACTCCAGCCGCAACAACAACACCTCACTCAACACTTGTAATAGCATTCTATTGTAGGAAACTAGGATATCCTATTCTAGTTTAGAAAGTCGATCTGACTAAGAATAGGACTCAGATATACACCTGTAATTTGTTGATCGATTGTATCGAAGGGATTCTCCTCTTTAAATAAGAGGAAATCACCATTCAAAGATATCTTCAGTTTTTGTACGAAGAAGGGTTTACAGAGAAGGACGTACTTCATTTCAGATTGTAATATGATACATTGATAGATGAATAAAAGACCATTCTGAGCATTTCTCTCTAGCCTTTTCGTTTCAAGGGAATCTTGTGAGAGGGGAGGGCCCACCTTCTTCACAAGATT
>SNQJ01S0052969.1:45540-62226 GCA_010110895.2 Picea sitchensis | reverse complement strand
TTTGACTCAGAGTGAGAACCCACATCTGATTCAGAGGCTTTCACCTCAACTACCAATGAATTCTCTGAGCGACAATCAACAATGTTATTCCAGGGGCTCTTATGGATGTTGCACCATTTCCCAGTGTCTTTCTTCATCTTTCCATTGTTTTTCTTTGTTTGTGACTTAGACTAGTTGTCCCGAGGTTGTCCATATTTTCTCTACCCTTTTTTCTCTGGTTTGGGGCTACCCTTGCCCTACTTTTTCTGTGAGGGGTTTCCTGACCGAAACTGTCATGTGTTGGGCCATGTAATTGTCATCCTTTTACATAATATTTTCCCTACCTTTAATCCCCTCTTGCTCACCCATAACCTTGTGTTAATGCTTAATTAATCCATATTTATGCTTATATGAAGGATTTAGAACCAAGGTAATTTTTATTGCATTTCTTTAGTATTCTAGATGAATTATGGTTAAGTATTATAGAAATAACATATTTTCATTTGTCTTTGAGTTAATCTATAAAGACAATGTTCTATACAGGTTCGCCATAGGATGTATTTTGGTTCCCACTATTGCAATTCCTTATGGTAGTTTCTGCAACTCTAAGCATTGTTGTTGCAACTCTAAGCAATGTCGATACAACTTTGAAAATTGTTGCAACTCCTTACAACAATTGTTGCAACTCACTAGAGAACTATTCCGTTGTTGCAACTCATGTGTTGCAACTCTGAACAATGTTGAAACTCCTTAAAACCATTTTTGCAACTTACCAAATAACTATTATGTTGTTGCAACTCTTGTGCTGCAACTCTGAACATTGTTGCAACTCCTTACAACAATTGCTACAACTCACCAAAGAACTATTTTTCCACTGCAACTCTTGTGCTGCAACTCATGTGTCACAACTCCTGTGACGCAACTCTCATGCTGCAACTCATACAAGGAATATTTAGTCATCAAAACTATGAATCATTGGAACCATGAGCCATGTTGTGTGACAATTATGGATCCATGCAACAAAAATGTTAATCAAAGCATCCAAATCAGATAGTTATTTTCATACTAGTATTTTTAAGCGAGGAGGATGAATTAGAAAAATCCATGACATGGGTTTTGTGCATAACATGGCCAATTAGCTGGAACTCAAGTAGTTTCCCAAGAAAATGCATGAAGTGGATGGTATAGATGGTTCTTTGAAGGAAAAATTACCATATTTATTGTTGTGACCGTCTTCTAAACTTGCCAAATGAAGCGTCCACTTCAATAGTAAAGATTTGGTCATAGATCCACATTCCTCCTTTATAAACAAAAATATTCTTAGATGAGAAGAGAATCCTGGAACCATTGATCATATTAGTTTTAGTATTTTTGGATTATTAGTAAAAATCTTGTAATTCCTTACTAGTTGATTTTTAGTTTCTACTTATTAGTAAATTGTTATAACCACAAGAGAAACTTGTGGATCTACATTTATTTTTTGTTATTTTAGTTTTTAAACAAAATCATGTATAAAGAGAGTTCCTTCTTCATTCTGAGAGAGGACTCTTGGAGAAACAATCCAAACTATGATAGAATAAATCACATTTCGTTGACATCTTGTCTTGATGTAGATTATAGCTTTGAGATTTCGTAGTATGTTTAATTGTTGCATTTTCAATTATGTCATTTTCTTTTAGCATAGTGTGAGTTTCAATTAATTTGTTTCTGTTTTAGTTTATTGACAATGCTTTGTTTTACATCCATATGTCAGTCGAGATGAAAATCCTTTAGCTCGATTTTATTTTATTTCTTTCAAGTGTGTTTACTATATCGCAAGTGTGTGAACATTTCCCTTTCAACAATTTCCTTTCTATCAAATAGATTAAATTTACTTTCTTCAATCCTATAAGAGTGATTTAGATTAGAGATCCTTGTGTGTTGTGTTCTTGTAGCCTCCTTGCAAGTGGTTGAGACAAGGGTACTGGAATAATCCACCACTTACCGATCCATGCAGGTGGTTGAGAGCAGGAGGCCGAGTAGCCAACCACATTCTCAAGTGATTTTATTTCATGTCAGTGTGCTTTCTTTTATGAAAGTTAAGATTTACTTTCTCTCACAGTTAACTAGATGGATATACTTTCTCTTTATGTCATGGGGTGTGTAAAACATAGTAGATATATTCGTTAATCAATGCTTAGATGTGTGGTATGATTTAATTTTCACAATTGTGTTATTCCTTGCAAATATTTCAGTGGTGTGCTTAGATTTTGATATCTTGTTGAGTGGTTTGATTTACTTTACAGCAACACATATTAGATAACCAATGTTAGAAGGGAAATTGTAGCCTCCATAAAAATTTCATGATAACTTTGAAATAAACATACACACCTCGGATTGATAATTAATGTATGGAGTAATTAGTTATTTTAATAAGAAATTAATTTGATCAACACCGTATCTTTTGTTTAAGCTTCTACTCGATTTCGACAGCATATCGATAGGCCGCTCCCAATGAGGAGATGTATAGAAACTCAATTTCTTTCTGGATGTATCTATGCATACTGTCATGGTACTTTAGCACCATATGTCACTCATAATATTTGATACCCATCTTGGTGCATAAGGTATGGAATATATTTGTGAACTCTGGCACTGTTTGGTCTATTTATTGATGCAATGTGGTCCATATTGAATACAGTTCATCATAACTTCCAACATGGTAGTATTTTTCCTTAATATCATCCCTGAAGGAATCCCAGGTGAGTGTGATTGTAAATAATGAGGGTTCCTCTATTTCCTTTTTCTCACAGAAAGTCTCCCACCAATATTTGACATGCAGGATGGCTTTGAGGAGTGCAAATGTAATATTTTCTCTATTGGAAAAGTTATGGATAGAACAATACCCTTCTAGAATATTCAACCATTTGTCTATAACATATGTGTCTATCTGACCTTCAAATATAGGAACATCAAATTTGATTTATACCTTGAATGGGGCGACACCTCTTCTTGAGGAAGATGTGTCTCTTGTTGGTAGTTGTCGAAGGATTTGTGCAAAACTATCCATCATCTCCTTCCTCTATTATGAGAGGGATTCCTCAAGTAATAGTTTGAAAGGATATTTTATCCCGTTTTATTTATTTTCTCCTACCATGGAAGGTTTCTTGGGTGTGCAAGAGATCTTTTCCTCAAGAGAAACAATCTCAAGATCCAACTCTTTGTACCCTAACCTTGTTAGGGACATGCACTAAGAACGACAAGCAGAAGACCACTCTGATACCACTAATCCATATTTTATGAGAAGAAAAAAATGAATACATATTTATATTATTAACATGGAGATGCAATGAAAAATAACAGAGATGCAGTAAAACTTGGCTTCTGTTCAATAAATAAATATGTTGAAACTGTAAAATGCAGACTGAAACAAGATTTCTAGAATCGTGGTGGCTTATCTATGAGGAGATATATGGAAACTACACTCATTCACAAGAATATGATTACAATGAGGCTCCAAAATCCTTTTTACATCAAACATGCATGCCAAAACCCTAGACATCCAAAAACATAACCCTAGGAGATGAAGTGCCAAAAGTCATGTGGACCCTATTGGGGTAAGTTGGTACATCAAATTATTGAGGTCACAACATTGGCATATAATCTTTGTTTTAGGTGCACGATAGCCCGTTGGAAAGGTCTATCCAAGGAATAAACAGTATACCATCACACTTTGACTCCATCATTAGTTTGATTGTGGAGGGCCCAAAAAATGTTGTTTAGGGCCTCAAAATGGCCCTGGAAGTTCAAGACCCGAAAAGCTACAAAAAAACTGCCAAAATGAAAACTGAAAATACTAAGATGAAATTTGTATGTGAGCCAATTTGAATAGGAGGGTGGACATTGATATCCACTTGGATCATATCAGAAGAGGTTTTTACTCAAGGGGGGAAGTAGGTCCAATTATTCCCTCAATGCCTGAGTGGGAAGAGGAGGCGGTTCAGGGGAGGCAATTATATTTTTTAGGAGGGGAGGGGGGGTGAGAGTTAGGGATATGGGAGGGGGAATGAGGGGAAGGGGATGAAGGAGGGTCCAGAAGGGATGGGTTCATCGAGAGGGAAAAGAAAGCCTCAAATAATATAGGGATGAAGGTGGAGGACAAATCTCCCGAGAGGCCAAAAAGACTAAGAAGAAACAGGACCTATGAGGGGCCACCATAATCATGGGAAGATCCTAAAAAAATTAAAGAGATAGAAAAAAAGAGATGGTTGGTACATTAGGAGGGAGGGAAAATCATACCTGGAGGGTCAGTCGTTGGCTCAATGAGAGGAGGAGGAGGATTCACCTCTATTGCAGGTGCATTGTGTCTCTGAGGATCCTCCACATTATTGGATGTCTAGGGAGTGTCCTGGAACTGTCTTGATGATCAAGTGATCTTTTGGATGGATCCCTCACCAGTACTTTTCGTTTTCAAATTTTATATTTGAACCCCCTTGGAAAACTCTTTGGTTATGTGACCATAGAGGTGACACCTACCGTATTTGAAGGGAATACCTTCATCATCTAGAGATTGTGTGAAGGAAAAATATCTGTATGAAATGGTAATTTTATTTGCAAGCCCATCAAAAAGTTTTATGCCTACCAGAATTCACACCATGCCCATGTAGCAAGAGGTGGTGTATGATTGATCTACATCATAATAGAGTCTAATGGAATTGTCAATTTCCTTGAATACATATTCTAAACAAAATATCAAANTCCTTGGACGCATCAAAGTCTACATACCACTTTTTAAGAAAGAGAGTTTGGGCACTGTAGGACTAGGATCCAACAAGAATATTGTGGATGTTCAGCAATGATCGAAGAGTCCAAGCCATCCATCATTTCGACAGGACTAAGCATTTTGGAGAGTATCCCAGGAACAACAAGAAGTTTTGTGTAGTCTAGAGCCACAAGGAGGATGTGGAGAGTCTCTTACTTACAAATATTCCAACAAGGGTTTCGTCCTGCATAGCTTCTATATTTTTAAACTGTATGTTTTTTCCAAGAACCAAATTGCATACCCATTCCTTCTACTTTAGACAATGCTTTGTTTTCTTGTGGTCAGACATGTCAGAGACACTAGGGTTAGGGACTTAAGTAACTGTAGGTCTCGGAAGGTACCCTTGTAGGTAGGTTTCAGTGAAAATATTCCTGATGAATCCATATAGAGGAGGAGGGGACTAGTGTAATAAAAACTTAGGATGATGTTGCAGGAATCGAGGCTCAACAACGACAATGTCATGATGGGAGAGGCAAGTTGGATTGGGTCTTTCATGACATGAAGAGGCTGGAGTGATATAAATCACCTTTGCACAAGGAGATGGTAGAGGTGAGGTATACTTTAGATAATTTCAGGTCATGAGGAGGGGATTTTTAGAGAGGAGAGGTGATATATCGCACATGTTATGAGAAAAATATCTATGGCAAGGGGTAAACCACAATAGATAGAATGACACCCAGAAATAAACTCTAATCCAAGTATGCTAGATAAATAGAAATGCTAACAAGAGAAGGCTACAAGCCTATCTCATCCAGACGTCTGAAGAAGACCACGATTGAGCTCACGACCGAAATCTTGATGCCTGCAAATTTTCCTCATCAATCAAGATATACAAGTATATAGAGATTATATATAACGTTAGCCTATAAAATAGCACAATCCATTAACATGTATACCAAATATTCCTATGGAAAATAATAAAAATATTTGCGATAGATAATTGAATGAGAAAAGAGTATTTCTATTAATGTAATCGACATAAGTACATAGGTGACAAACTTCTATAATGGCACCTATAGAAACAGAGAACCTAAGACCCTCTAGCTAGGATTTCACCACTTAAATCCTCCACAATGATAAGCTCACAAGTAGTAGGAGAAATTGCATTTCTCCTTTTCAAGATAGGAAGAGCTTGGGGGTTGAACACAAGAAGTTCAGACTTTCAAGGAAAAAGGGATCCAGACTCAATATGAAGTGAAATTTCTCCAGAGTGTCTTTTCTCTTAGTGATGTATATCTTCAAGGCTTGTATATGGCTCAATTAATAGCGTCAAAATGGAATTGAGGGGACGAGTCAGAGTGTTTCCAATATATGGAAGGTCAAGGAGCATGGATCTCATGACATGGCATGGAAACCCAACACATTTTTAATTTTTTAGCACAAAACCCAATATACATAGGTTGTAATGGAGAAACCTACATATACACGAGTTGTCTAACTGTGGCCCACGTATATGTACAAAAATTTGAATTTTTTACTCTGGAATGAACACAGAGGGGAAACTTAAGTTTGTATATGGAAAGGGGAGGACATCAAAGAAATATGCATGGAGTGTGGAAAACGTTGCTATAACATATGCCCCCTAATGTGTGAGGTCATAAGAGTAATCACGATGGATGAAATACATTATGATTCCCATAAGTGGAGTAATGAGGACCTAGTTGGAAGAACTAGTTACCCATGAGAATATTAAAATTCATATTGACTCTGTATACATGGATGCCAATGTAGGTTATACTTCTAATCTGTGTGGATATATAACAAATAATTGTGCATGGCCATGAATAGGAAATAAAAAGTGGACATATGTCATAGGTTGTCATAGTCACGGACAAGACACAGTGGAGTCCAGTCTCAAAATCAACTAAAGATAGATGTGTACAATGGAGTACAATCATGATCACTGAAGTCATATAGGTATTAGTGTGATGAAAGACAACATCATATATGTGATCCTGCTATTGTGAACTGGAGGTATTCTACACTATCCACCAAAGGTGCAGGTCTACATCATCTGAATAAAGGAGTTGAATTCGAACACAATGAGACCTCATTTGATTAGAAAATTCTAGGTATACCATTAACAAACACGATACAACACACCGATAATGAAATTAGGTATCAAGGAACTGAGTACATTCAACAAGTGTGAATAATGGTGTTGAGGTTGAACACTTAAGAATCCATCGATTAGGAGACATTGATGTATTCCCAACTATCGATGCTGGGAAAACCTGCCACTAATGACTATAAGCCTCTAGGTACTCTTATGACTATAGATCTCGATTCTATAATAAATGAGTTGAAGTCGATGGAATGAGACCCATTGAAAGGAGAGAATTAAGGAATCTCTCATCATCTAGCAAGAGGCAAAAGGAAATATCTTGATGATTAGAAAGAACTCAGAAGAATAGGATGTTCACGAACCAATGACCATGTGCATCTGTCTTTTGCACCAATTTCAAGTATCATACGCACGAGACCCTTTGACTAACAACTAATGATGAAAATTGTCGACAAAGGTGAGAAAACCACCAATAGGGTCTAATGGAATCCAAGACACTACACAAATCCCAATATGTGAATATATTTCTTATCGTCGAACACAAGGGAAAACCCCCAGTCATCGACCAATGTAGAGATGTCATCTGTTGGGCTCAAGGTCACCTACCAATGATAAAAGTAGGTCAAGGTGCAAGGTAGGACAATAGATTCATGTGATTTTGAGATTCACTTGTAAGGGGATGGCCGACATGAAAAGTTAAGAATTATGAGGAATGGTCGACGCAGGCCTAGACTTTCTTTGAACAAGAGCATTAGGCAGATGGATGAATTAGGTAGCATAGGATTAACATATATAATTGAAAAAAATTTGTGACACAAGAGGCATCGAAAAACTCCGCATAGGGACTGGAATGGTCACCAATTATGTTACGAGGAAAATCTCTCTATGGATAGGGGTAAACCACAACATATGAAAATGACTGAAGAAATCAACTCTATTCTCAAGTATGCTATATAAACAAATATGCTATAAATACAAGATAAAAGGCCTACCTTGTCCAGACGTTCGATGAAGTCCACCATTTAGCACTTGATCCAAAGCAATATAACTGCAACTAGTCCTTAAAAACCATGTAAAGCAAGCATATGGTGATAATATACGATGTTAGTACATTCAATAACATAATCCACTAATATAAATAACAAATACGCCCATGGAATAATAATTCAAATATTTGAAAGATATCAATTGGACGGGAAAAGAGTATTTCTATTAATATATGATTAGTATAAGTGAAAATGTTACAGACTTCTATGTCGGTATGGTTCAGAACCGAGAAAGTAAGTTCCTTCTAGCTGGGCCTCCACCACTTCAATCCTTCACCAAAGGAAATCTCATAAAAGAGAAAAAATGAAATTCTCAATAAATAAGGGAAGACCTTGGGGGTTGAACACCGTGTTCAGACTTAAAGGACAAAGGGATGCAGACTCAATATGAAGTAAATAATTTCTCCAGATTAAATTTTCTCTCAAAGTTGAATTATTTCTTCTCTTTTCCATAGCTCGGAATTGGCCCATTTATATCCTTCAAATGGAACTAAAGGGCCAATTCAGAATGTTTCCAGTATATGGAAAGCCAAGGATCATAGATCTCATGTCGTGACATGGCAACCCAACACCATTTTTCATTTTTGGGCACAAATCCCAATGTACATGTGCTATAGTGGTGCAAACTACGTATANAAAGGGCCAATTCAGAATGTTTCCAGTATATGGAAAGCCAAGGATCATAGATCTCATGTCGTGACATGGCAACCCAACACCATTTTTCATTTTTGGGCACAAATCCCAATGTACATGTGCTATAGTGGTGCAAACTACGTATATGCATGTTGTATAGTAGGCAAGGTGTGTACATGTGGAAAAAATGTATTTTTTAGCTCTGGAATTTGCAAAAAGGGATGAAATTTCTGCAAAGAGAAATGGAAAAGTCCCTTTGTGCAAGATTGCATAGGGTGAGGAAAATCTTGCTATAACAATAATAACCAGTCATAGGAGTAAATTCTAAGTAATGAGCTCAACTTCCTAAGGACATGATAAACCCAAAATTTGGATGAATGGACTCAAGAATTTGTTCTCTATTCAAAGGAGACACAACTACTTCCGATAGGAAATACTATTATTTTCCTGCCCTTTTTTTATTTTTTTGTCTTTTTCATATTATTAAATCCTGAAAAAAGAATAAAAAAGTGCTATAGTAAAATGAAGGAAATGAGTGTCGCGGGTAATCAAACTAGTTACAAAGTGTAAGGAACATACCTATGCTCAATGCAAGGAAATCTTGTGCATGATAAGGAAACTAGGGGAAATTTTCCTCCAGGGTTAAGGTGTCGAGTCACAAAGGCATAAATTGCAAGGCTGGGAACTTATAGGAATGAAAAAGAAAGTGGTTCAACAATGACATGCTGAAGCCGACATTAGACCTAAACGAACAAGCCGTCAATATGAAATATAGTTACGACTCATCCTCATTTTGAAAACCCCATAAGTAAGATTTCAATGGTGTCATTTTTCATAAATTTAGTCTCCCAAGCCCGAAAAAAGTGTAAAACAATACTAAGGAGAACTCCTCTAGAAAATATTGACTAGAGTATACCTTTTTTTAAATTAGTCCATTCAGACCAAAACAAATAGGTAAAATTATACTTAAATAGATGACCTTTCAAATCCATTTAATGAGTGTGAAAGAGACAATCTCACTCGACAATATTTTCATGTTTAAGGAGTCTAAAAAGAGCTTAAATAAGACTCTAGGAAGTCCCATAGGTATTGGCCAGAATGAGATTGAGTAAGAAGAGTGAGGTTCAAACATAATGTCATAGTGGGGCTATAAGGGACTCCCGAGCCTAATAGAAAACTTACAACATGGGCGCAAAAATGAAAAGGGGAGATAAGCTAGCATGCCCATGGAAGGTAGGCTCTACCACATGAACTAAAACACTTATAAACAACATCGAAGGTTATGTCTCGTAACTTAGTGGGGTCGATCCTAAGGAAAAATGATACAAGAAACGGATATTGAAAAATTCATGGAGGGGAAAATATAACCTATATGTCAGTTTCTAGATCATGACATGTTATAACGGATCAACATAAAGAAACGTACCAAATAAAAGGTATCCAAATTCCTGCATGTAAGACCAAAAACACTAAACCAGAAGTTAATAAGTCCAATATAGAAACCTCTGATAAAACATTTGTTAAGGGATACATAACTTGAAAAAAAGAAAAAAGAAAAGTACAGTATCTACATAGGATTGCACAACCTTGTATATTATTCATAGTTGATCTGAAAATAGTGGGCTGACTTGTTATGCTATTCAAGCACCCTCTACTTCATAAAAATAAAACTTTACAGGACCTTGCTCCATGTGTTAAAATATGCAAGATAAATTATGTGCCAAGTTTATGCATCTTCTTTTAAATGTTCATGTATCAGGAAATGTTCTTTTAAATGGTTAAATATGTGCTTTAAATAAATACACAACAACATAACTTGCAGCAAATAAACCATCAAACTCACAACAATAACAAGATGATAAAGGAGTTCACCCCTCTCTGGGCTACATCTCCTTGAGCCTCCATCAATGGACTTGGCTCTCTGAGATTAATTTGTCAAAATTTCTTTTACAAGCTGTTACTCAACTCCAATGGAAATACTGACTGTACCATTGGGTTCAAAATACATAAAAACCCCAAAAATGACTAATAGAACTCTGAAAACGGATCATGGCTTATCCGGGCATGACCTCTTCTACATGTGGCCTTAAGCTTCCCTAAGCTTCTCTTTGGAAACAACACCTGTAAAACTCCTCAAATGGATCTGAAACCTATCCCGAAGTGTTCAAAGCATAATAATTAGTCAAAAATGATTATTGAATCACAGAAAATAAACATAGGCTCATCTGAGCATGACGTGAAACAATGAGGGCTTCAAGCTCCCTCGAGCTTCCTGAAACTTCAATGGTTACAAACCTACAAAATAAGTCTTCAAATGGTTGTGAAAACAATGCCAATGGATTCAGAACATCCAAAAACCCCTAGCTGGGATTTTACGACACCTCATTTGGCCAAAAAATGAAGAAGATAGGCCTCCTTCCATTCTCTTCCTTCAAGCTTGTTGTCTCTGGTTTGCCAAAACGCACCTCTGGGCATTCCAACCAAGAACATGCTCCAAATACATGCTAAAACCTAGCACATGTGCATAACCACAAAACCGTTCAAACTGTAGGATGGTTAGGGCATTCCCAACCCCTAACCGCCAAGACCGTGGGCATGTGGTCACCATGTGACGTCGCACTAGCACAAAAATAAGCACCTCTGCAACGGTCAAGTAAGGACGCGCCAAGTGTCAACGCATGAAACTGTACACTTGAATAAAAATGGAGGGCGCATGGTTAAAAACCCGTTTAAACCCCTGCACAAATACATGGGATCTTGGTCGTATGGACAAGGGTAATAAACCAGGGGTTGTGGTGTTGTAACCATTGAAAAATCCAATCCCGCACACAACTGTGTAACCACCAGTCATATGAAACAATACAACCACGGTTTAAATCATTCGAACTGCACACAATCCATATATATATAATGGGTCATGTGGTAATACATACGACCGCACGCTAGGGATAAGCCCCAGCCTGACCCCTCGCCATATTAAACATTAAACAATTCAATTAAATATAAACCCATTCATATAATAAGGAACAAATTGTGGCATGTTGGCAGGGCAGACTTTTGAAAGAATTGACTGGTGGGGAGGTCTGAGGTTCGAATCCCATGGACTCCATAAATTTTTGAAGTAACAACCATTGCCAATAATGGGGTGCCACGTGGCAGCCCATGACTGGGCCATGTGGCACCAAAACAATTGCCAAAATGATGCCACATGTCAGAATGTCATTCGCCCTCAACTACCAATCCGAAACTTTCACATCATCATATGTCACTTCAGCATACGAACGTACCACGTCATCGTATGGACACGCCACATCATCATCCGTATGGACTATACGGACTGCACAGTCAACACTTATTTTTTTTACCTATTTGGCGATTCGAATAGATCGCCATATGTCTCTCATCCGACGGTCATTTGAACCCAAACAAGTTGCATTGGGTTCGACGACAAGGGCTACGCACCTGTTTTTTTTGAGGCAATTCCGAGAACATTGATTTTTTAGCTAAATTTTGACCCCTGGTCCAGATTTTGATCAATAGTAGTTCTTCAGGTAGATCCCATTACTAGGGCCAGTTGTTACACATCAAAATTCCTCACTTCGATAATGTCACATTCCCATTGTCTTAAGTGTCGCAAGTGTCGCGCTTTTGTTGTGAGTGTCATAAGTGTCGCATTCTTGTTTTGTATGTGTCGCATCACGAACGTCACCATGAAAACACTTGATACAACCCCTAAAACATGTTGGAAGAAGAAGCCCCATAATCTGATAGTCGAAACAATTTTTTTTCTTTCACAAATACTCATCTTGGAAACTTTTGGGAAGATCAACTCTCCCTTGCTCATATACATGTAGCACTAGTGCTCCTTACCCATCTCACAGGGAGTGTTGTAGCACTCTGTTACCCTTTCTAAGGGAACGACGAATTGGTTCAGAAAATCTTGGAATAAACCCATTTTTCTTCTAAAGACAACTATGGATGGATCGCGTTGGTTTAGCTTGAATCTAACCCCTAGGATGCATATAAGGGAGATATCACAACTATTGGAGCCATATTCTCAACTAATCCCAAATATAACCAAGGTGGTTGAGCCTCTCAAAGCCTATAAATGGAGGCATTCTCATGGTGAACATAGGAGCAAAAAATCAACAACGCATTGTTATTTTGATTATGGATATTTCAAGAAAGGGTTGGATGAGGAGGACTTGAAGAGTTTGTTGCAACATCATATGAAGATTGTAAGTTTCCTTTTGAAGTTCTCATTTATATAATTGGCCTATTTCCTTCTAGTATGTGTTTACATGTACTTGTACATGCTTGTATTAATATTCATAGATTGATTGATTTTGTCTAATCCATTAGAGTAGGAGGTAGTCCTTTGCAGGTAGTTTCAGAACTCATGGATTGGAGCAACTTGGAAAAACGTCGAATTTGAGGTACATCATGCTCTCCCTCCTCCTTTTTTAGATGGATAAAATTAATCTATAGGAATGGTAGTGTCCTAAGGTAGTTTTTTGTCTTGTTAGAGGGGCTTGCACTCTAAGGGAAAGTTCACCTATCTACAGGGGAATATTTCTGTAATAGAAATTGGCAACTCCAATGGGGAGGGAACTTTAATTTTTTTATTTCCTTCATTCATCCATGGTATTTTGCCTATATTTAGATCCCATTTGTTGATTTAATCTGTTCTTACATATTTAATCTTTGGTAAGTTGTCTTACATAGTCTCTTACTAAATTTCCTTGAGTTACTGAGATTTTTGAGTTTTTCTCAATCTTTTCTTAGGAATAGTGCCCCTCTATAGTTTAAGTATGAGAAATGTTTCTTGATCAACTCTCCCTCAAAGTCTATTAGGGAGCGTTGTATCTCTCTGGTGCTTTGGTTACCAGAGCGTCGATTTTTCTTCTTTTGAAAAATTGCATACTTTCTTGCTTGTTGGGCATAGTCCTTGGATCTTTGTTGGGCATAGTCCTTGGATCCATCAATGGACTTGGCTCTTTAGGATTAATTTGTCAAAAATTCCTTTACAAGCTCCTTCTCAACTCCAATGCGAATACTAACTGTACCATTGGTTTCAGAATACATAAAAACCCCAAAAATGACTAATAGAACTCTGAAAACGGATCATGGCTTATCCGAGCATGACCTCTTCTACATGTCGCCTTAAGCTTCCCTGAGCTTCTCTTTGGAAAAAACACCTGTAAAAGTCATCAAATGGATCTGAAACCTATCTCAAAGTGTTCAGAGCATAATAATTAGTCAAAAATGATTATTGAATCACAGAAAATAAACATTGGCTCATCTGAGCATGACCTCAAACAATGAGGGCTTCAAGCTCCCTCAAGCTTCCTGAAACTTAAATGGTTAAAAACCTACAAAGGAAGTCTTCAAATGGCTGTGAAAATAGTGCCAATGGATTCATAATGTCCAAAAACCCCTAGCTGGGCTTTTACGACACCTCATTTGGCCAAAAAATGAAGAAGATAGGCCTCCTACCATTCTCTTCCTTCAACGTTGTTGTCTCTGGTTCGCCAAAATGCACCTCTGGGCATTCCAACGAAGAACACACTCCAAATTCGTGCTAAAACCTAGCACATGTGCATAACCACAAAACCGTTCAAACTGTAGGACGGTTAGGGCACGCCCAACCCCTAACCGCCAAGATCGTGGGCATGTGGTCACCATGTAACCTCGCACTAGCGCAAAAATAAGCACCTCTGCAATGGTCAAGTAAGGATGCGCCAAGTGTCAATGCGTGGAACTGTCCATTTTAATACAAATGGAGGGGGCATAGTTAAAAACCTATTCAAACTCCCGCATGAATACATGGGATCCTGGTCGTATGGACAAGGGTAATAAACCAGGGGTTGTGGTGTTGTAACCATTGAAAAATCCAACCCCGCGCACAACCGTGTAACCACCAGTCATATGAAACAATACAACCATGGTTTAAATCATTGGAACTGCGTGCAATATGTATATATATAATGGGTTATGTGGTAATACATACGACCGTGGGCTAGGGCTAAGCCCCAGCCCGACCCCCCGCCATATTAAACATTAAACAATTCAAATAAATATAAACCCATTCATATAATAAGGAACAAATCGTGGCATGTTGGCATGGTGGAATTTGAAAAGACTTGACTGGTGGGGAGGTCTAGGGTTCAAATCCCACAGATTCCATAAATTTTTGAACTAACAACCATTGCCAATAACGGGGTGCCACGTGGCAACCCATGACTGGGCCACGTGGCACCAAAACACTTGCCAAAATGATGCCACGTGTCAGAATGTCATTCACCCTCAGCTACAAATATGAAACTGCCACATCATCATATGCCACTTCAGCGTACGGACATACCACATCATCATACAGACACGCCACGTCATCATCCATACGGACTGTACGGACTGCACAGTCAACACTCATTTTTTTTACCTGTTTGGCGATTCGAACAAATCACTATATCTCTCTCATATGACGTCCGTTTGAACCCAAACAAGTTGCGTTGGGTTCGTGACAACGAGGGCTACTAACCCGTTCATTTTGAGGAAAGTCTGAGAAAGTTGATTTTTGAGCTAAATTTTGACCCCTGGTCCAGATTTTGATCACGCCTTCCCACTGAAAGGATTTTGGAACCACAAAATATTATGATTATCTGTCTGAGATTCAATACTCCTTTTCTTTCAAGTTCTATCAATTGATTCTACTTGAAAAGTCTTCTTGAAAATCACCTGGATACTTTGACATGCCTTGCACTGCAACTGGCTATGTCCCTCAACCACTGTTCTCTGACTGTTGCTGACCCATTGTTCTCTTTGTTCTTGGAATACTACCAACCTTCCCACTGAGAATCAAGTCCCTCATTCAAACTCTTTCACGTCAACAAAATCATCTCTCCAATGGCTGCAAAAACTTTCCTGCGACATCTTCTCACAAGCCAAGAAAACCATCAATCTTGAAAACAAATTTATACAAGACTGAAAATGATGTAAACAAAGTCTTTTTGCTCTTCAAACAAACTCTCGCATCTTTTACTTCATCAAAGCACATGGTGTTTTCTTGTATCTCGGTGTACTCAAAATCAACTTACAACCCAACAAACACCATCGACTAAACACAAGTTGAATAACATGATCGACACAACATAGTCATCAGACAATCATCAACACCAATCGAGACTCAATTGAAACATATCAACCTTCTAAAAATGACAAGTCAACAAACATGATACACAATCATGTTATAATCATGAGCCATTCATGATGAACTATCACTAGTTCACTTCTTACTCATACACACAAAAACAAATGCATGTGCATGACTCTTCAACTCTCCTTCCAGTACAAACATAAGTACATAAACTCGAAACATGTGGGTACATAAGAGCTGAATATGAAAAAGATATATGGCTGTAACAAGTGAACATCATACCCCACTTTTACATCCTCGTGGCGAAGTTGTGCAACAACAAGAATGCCTGCAAATGAATTGCATTCACATGCAACTTGCATCATAGAAGTTGTGATAAACTGCTGAAACTTATCATACTCTCAACTTAAATGCACACATAAGGCTGAAAAGTGCATTTACAACAGAAAATGCAAGCCTTACTTGCTCAAGAAATCCAACCATTTCTTACCAAGCCAACTCAATGGTGACTTTTTCTACTGAAAATTGTCCTCTTGTGAATCATCTTGACACACATCGATGATGGAATCTCCTCTTTCATTCTTGCCAATCTCTTTATCCATCCGCTTCTTATGTTGTGGATGAGTGGTTGGATGCAATGTCCAACATTGGTCAATGAGATGACCCCTCTTCTGACAACGAGTGCAAATCTTTTGCATCCTCTTTTCACGTTGTCTTTTCTTATAAAGTTTCCTGAAAGCGGTTAATCTTTTCCAACATTTTGAAATATGATGGTTATATAAACCACAATATCTACATGGATTCTTTCTTCCATTTTTACATACAAATTTATCATGCTTAACATAATCAAAAGCAACTGAAGGATAAGCAGAATTATACCTTGAACATTCAAGTTTATCGCCTCTTTGAGGAGGTTAATTTGAAGAGTTACAATCTCTCCTTTGAAGACCATTAATAGTGTTCTTGTCCTCATCACTGTCTCAACTCTTTTGTTTCACACATTTTC
>SNQJ01S0052968.1:29449-40149 GCA_010110895.2 Picea sitchensis | reverse complement strand
TAATAAAAAAATATTAAATTTTTTTTTTTTTAATATTTATTTTAAATAGAATAACATTTATTATTATCTTTTATTAAAAAAGTAAAGTGCTTTACAACTTAAATTATCACTATTTATATTAACACTTCACTTACAACTATCACTATTTATATTAACACTTCACTTACAACTTTTGTGTCATCTTATATTTTATTAATTTTCTTTTGTTAATTACAGTAATAAAAAAATATTAAATATGAAATTTTTAATATTTATTTTAAAATAAAATAATATTTATTATTATTTTTTATTTAAAAAATGAATTATAATAAAAATTTAATAAATGTGATTTTTTTGATATTTATTTTAAATAAGATAACATTTATTATATTATTTTTGTTTTACTTTTCTTTTGATAACTTCTTAAATAATATGAAAACCAAATGAAAAGTAATATTGGTTTATTGCCTAAGTAATCTTGTTGCTAAGAAAATGAAATACATATATATAATTATATTGATTATATAAATGTTCTTTAATGCTTTACTATATCTTTTTAATGACTTTCTACCACTTCAAATATCTATCTAGTATACTAGATAACCTAACTCAATTGAAATATTCTCGTTTATAAACTTTGTTTGTTGAGTGTATACTTTTCTAAACTTTTCATCTTTTTTTTCTTATATTTCTTTGTGTTTAATCTAGATCTTCAATTTCTTTGTGTTTAATCTAGATGTTCAATTTTTTTTGAAACTCTTTAAACCTATTCATATAACTTCAACTTCCATTACAATTTTTTAGTTTCTTTTAATATTCTATGTGTATTTTTTTTCCAAGAAAAAATTACTCGATATTATAATAGATTTATAATGTCATTTACATATCTAGCTCTGTCGAGCTTGGTTAACCGAGATTCTGATCAAAATATTCCGCCAGGCTATTCCATCAAGGCAGATTAAGGGAATTATACAAATGACAATCAATAAGACACGCTTACAGTCAAAACGACAGAGATGGAAAGACAATGAAACAAAGTCAAAATAAATACACAGATCGCTCGCCCACCTGTAAAAGAAAATCTGTAACAGTATGATGTCCACCAGGAGGACTCAAAAGGATGAAATGACAATGAAGCAAAGTCAATATAATCACACAGTTCGCTCGCCCACCTGGAAATGATAGCTGTATCAGTATGTTGCCCACCAGGAGGACTCCAATTAGAGGTGAAATCCCACGGATAGCTGAGGACAGCCACGCTGTAACCCCACAGTGGTGTCAAAGACCGGCCAGCAAGGGATAATTGTAAACAGTAGCAGAGCACCGATGGATAACATCATGAACAGAAAATTTATAGAGACGATACAGTGCAAAAGCCCACCTCAGTTGAACAAATTTAGGTGGGTAATGTGACTTTCAATGCCATCATCACTATGATAAATCGAAAGTCTCCCCACCTCCCCTCTGAGAGCTCTTTTTGATAGAGCATCAGCCATCTTATTATGTGTTCTAGAAATGTGTTGGTACTTGTTGTCCATAAAGTGCTTAGAGAGAGACAGAGTTTTTTCTTTCCAGCCTTCAATTTGTACCGAGTGGAGGTTGCAGATTTTGTTGATCCAGTCGATAACAACACGAGAATCTCCAAGGACAAGTAGGTGATCAAGTGTCCACAGAGAGGCAAGGGCGAGGGTAGTCCATAGTCCCATTAACTCTGCTTTTGTATTCGTGCCCTCCCCACAGTTTATGAACCAATAAGTGGTTCTCTTTGTATGAAATTTGAAGAAACCACCCGCCCCGCGGCAAAGACCAGTGGAGGCCGCTGCTCCATCAAAGCATGCCAGAGTGTAACCATCAATCAAAGAGATCTCACAGATCTTGGGAGTAATAAACTTGTAAGTGGGAGGGAGCCAATGAAAGGAGGCCCCAACTCTATGGATTACCGCCTGGATGGAAGGAGGACGGTCTTCAAATATTGCTTTGTTCCTCTCTGTCCATAACTGCCAGCAAATGTGAACAACCAACGATGGGGGGGCTGATTTGTGTGTGATCCAGTCAGCAAAGCATGCGGAGAAAGTGGGTCCTTTCCAGTCCACAGGGATGGAGAAAGAGCTGCTTAAAAGATGCCAAACCTCCTGCGTGAAAGTACAGTGTACTAAGAGATGGTGCACATCGTCTGAAGCGAGATTGCAAAGAGGGCAAATGCCAGGACCCTCCCAACCTCTATGTCTGAGAGCCTCCCAAGAAAGAATTTTCCCTCTAGCCGCTAACCAGATGAAAAGTTTAAGCTTTAGAGGGACCTGCCAGTTCCAAATAAGGCGAATCCACGAGTGGTCAACCTACAGCCTCATCTGTTGAAGGTAGGCTTCATAAAGATTTTTAACTGTAATGGAGCCTGTAGCATCTCCCCCGGCCCAAAGCAAAATATCCGGGGTATCGGAGAGTGTGATCCCGGCTCCTTTGAGGGCTGTAGTGTAGCGGCTCCATTCTGTTGCAAGGGAACCTTCAAGGGATAGGGAGTCACTATCCAACCAGCCATCCAGAAGGGAAAAGTGTCGGTCTGTAGATTAATTTGTGACAGGTGTGTGTAATTCAGTGCCTCCATCCGCGCGCTCAGCAATGGGGAGAAGATTGATTGTTCTCCCATTCCCAGGATCATATCATGGCCAATGCGGATATCAATCCCCGAACCCGGCTTCCATCTTAACCAGTGTAAAACAACCTGTGATGACGCAACCATACCTTTCCAGAGAGGTGAGGCCCAACGCTGAAGGAGAGTAGGCTTTCTGATCCAATCATGGAGGGGCAGGGGGTCCAGATACTTTGCTTTGATAAGTTGACTCCAAATGTTATTGTGTGTGAGAGCTCTCCAGAAGGAGTTTGCCAGAAGTGCTGAATTGAAAGAGGAGAGAATTTTAAGCCCCCAACCCCCTGCCTTTCGAGGCTTAGAAAGCTCTTGCCAGCTACAGAGATGAAAACGACGCTTGTTGATTAGATCGTTCCATAAAAAATTGTAAGTGAGTCTCCGAAGGGTGTGAATAATTTTTGCTGGTAAACGCTCCAGAGACATCCAGTAAACAGCTAGTCCTTCCAGGACCGACTTGACCAGTATAAAACGGCCGCCAATCGACAGCCATTTATTACACCAGAAACTGATTTTTTTTTCATAAAGTGCCACAAGCCACTGCCAGTCACATGGAGTGGAAGATCCCATCTTTAGCTGGTATCCAAGATAAGTAAAACCTTCACTAAGACTGATGAAAGGAAGGGGGATGATGTCCTTAAGTTGCTGAAGTTCTGTATCTGTAATGCCCCAAAAATGTACAGTTGATTTTGTATAATTTAGGGACAGCCCCGAGGCAAGACTAAAGAGCTGTAAAGTATCTTTTAGGACCAGCCATTCCCCCAGGTCAGCGCTCAAGAGGATGAGAACATCGTCACAAAACATGAGGTGGATTAAATTAATGCAGGTTGAAATCTTTAGGCCGGTGAGAAGGTGTTCTTCGATTCTTTTGGAAAGAAGGAGGCTGAGAGCTTCCATGATGAGGATAAATAGATAGGGGGAAAGGGGGCACCCCTATCGGAGGCCCCTTCCACTCTTGAAAAAGCTAGAGGGCTCTCCGTTGATTAATACAGCAAAGTTGGCATTTGAAACACATGAGAGAATCCAATGAATGAATTTTTCACCAAAACCCACTGAGAAGAGAATTAATCTAAGAAATTCCCAGTCGATGTTATCGAAGGCTTTTTTGATATCTAGCTTCAAAACGAGCGCTTTTAGCTTATTATGCTGTATGCTATGTATGCACTCGTGAGCAGTAGCAACTGCATCTTGGATTCTTCGACCATTTAAAAAGCCCAGCTGTTCAGCTGAGATACATCTATGTAAAAAAGGCTTTATTCTGTTAGAGATTACTTTAGATATAATCTTGTAAACAAGATTACAGAGTGAAATTGGCCGGTAATCATTGAAGACGAGAGGGTGTAGTTTTTTTGGGATTAAAACCAAAAAGGTGGAGTTGAGACTCCCAATTACCTTACCCCTGATGCGTGTATCTTCAACCATTTGGAGTAGGTCCTCGCCCACCAGTTCGAAGAAGTGAAGAAAGAATTCTGACGTCCAGCCGTCAGGCCCAGGGCTCCTTTCCTTCTTGAAATTTTGAAGTATGTCTCTTATCTCCGGCAATGTAACTGGAGTGTAGAGGGTGTCAGCTTCCTCTTCAGAAACAATCGAAGGAAATAAACCGGCTGTGTAGCATTTTTCCGGAAGATTGTGACTGTTCTGTGCATGGTAAAGTTGTTTGTAAAAACCGACTGCTTCTGACTTTATTTCCTCCTGTCCATGTATGATATCTAACCCGCCTCTATTTATGGACCAAATACATTTTTTAAGTCTATTGAAACTTGCAACGGAGTGAAAAAACTTTGAGTTGGTATCGCCGCTTTTAAGCCAAGTGGCTCTGCTCCGGAGCCTCCAAGCGTCCTCATAAGAGCAAAGAATAGAGTTTCTATCAGCCTCGAGCGATTTCAGTCTAACAGCCTCCTCTGTAGTTAAAGACGCAGTAGACGACTGTTTGATAGCTAGTATGATCTCACTTTCCAGCGAGACAAGGCGGGCTTGTTCGTTTTTTTTCTTAGCATGATACCACGATCTGGTGGTGTCCTTCAAAGCTTTTAATTTCCAAACAAGCCGCCGCTGAGCATTATCTTCTGTGAGAAAACAGGGGTCGCTCCAAACATTAGCAACCAATTCATTGTAGTCCGACTCTTTAGTCCAATTATGGTTGAATTTGAAAGGTGACGAGCAAATCCTGTCTGGAGGTCTCAGCTGTAATAAAATGGGAGCGTGGTCCGAGATGAAAGGGTGTTCAACCCACGAGGTCGGTAAAACAGTGGAGGAAAAGTATTCATCGGCAACAAGGAACCTATCGAGCCTTCTAGCAATGGCGGCTGGCCCCGATCTGCCATTCCTCCAAGTGGGAACAAGCTGTTCAGGTAAGATATCAGTCAGTTTGTTGGAGTCAAAAACATACCTGTAAAAGTCTTCGGTGGCCCCCGGCACAAAGCTGCCTCCCCAGTTTTCGTTGGCTGATAAGATAATGTTGAGGTCTCCACCAACAACAAGATAGGGGATGGAGAGAATACCGCTGTCGGCGAGATGCGACCAGAATCGCTTTCGGTCCGAGCATGGACCGTATAAGTTAAGAAGAGCAATCTCCCGTGAAGAAGCTAGACAACGACCCATACATAGGATACCACCTGCAGTCAATGTGGGTCTTAGATCAAAATCACTTGGCTCCCAAGCCACTAGTAAACCCCCGGAGTTACCAGTGGAGCTAACGGCCACAGTAAATCAGGTTGGACGAAAAAGATACATAAAATCCCTGGATTTTTGTGCATCCGAAAGTGTTTCTTGAAGGAATATTATATCTGGCTTTGTTCGCTCCAGAAGTCTCCTGAAAGAGGCAGCCTTGAGAGTGCCTCCAGTCCCTCGAATATTCAGGGATAACACTATCATTATTTAGTACGTGCTAAGGCCTTGAGTGCTCTAAGGGCCTTTTCATCTTGAATCTGTAGGTCTGAACCGGAATGAACGGAGTTCTGTCTCTCCTTTTGTTTCCTGGAGCTTCTCGTCTGGAGCGGCGAGAGATCCGTGCCAATGCCTCTCGACCAAGGTAGTGATTTAGTAACTATGACATGGCCCAAGGAGGAAGAGCTCCCAGCCTCAACCCCTGGACTGATGAGTTCTTTGCCCCTATAAATAGCCAGTTGTGGGTCAATACTTGGTATAAAAGTGGGCGAGGTCGATGGGGCCAATGCATCTAGAAGAGTAGGATCCACGTCTTCCGACTGTGCAAAGCCTGGGGGCTCTGTGGATAGGACTTCGGTCTCAAGAATAGAGGGAGGAGAGATAGGTATCAAAGGTAATGAAGGGATCAGGGGAGAGGGGACTGTTGTTTGCGGTAGGTTGTCAGGAGTATTAAGAGTCACATTGTCCCGGAAGCTAGTCGGATCTGTGGCTCTACTAGTAAGCCAAGGGAAGCTTTGAAAGGTGGATTTTTCTGCCTCTGTTAAAGTAGAGAAAAAGGAAGGGCAGACTCGGCTAACTAAGTGTAGAGGTGAATCCGCTGGTGGAGTATCTGGGCGAGAGGGGGACACCTCCAGAAAGTCAAGGGAGGGGTCTGGATCCATGTAGTCTGGAGGGCTAAGGAGGAGATCACTCTCTTCAGAGTATTCCAGTGAAGACTTACCCGGACAAGAGCGGCGAAGATGTCCCGTCGCACGACAGATGTTGCAGCGGAAAGGGATCCCGAGGTAGTCCAGGGGCTGTATAATCTTCCGTCCTCTCCAAGAGATCTCCAAGGTTTCCGGCAAACCTGTAGATGTGTCCAATTCCACCAGTATTTTCCCCATTTTTCTGGAGGTACTGGCCAGTAAATTAGTGTCGAGTGCTATAAACTTTCCGAGTGAGTCCCCAATCGCCCTGAGAGCCTCTTCATTCCAGAGGTAAAGAGGGAGGCCCAGAAGTAAAACCCAGAGATGTCTAAGCTGAAAGTATTCAGTGTCCGGGTTAAAAGCCAGCCGCCAGCGCTTCAGCATGAGACTGCTGCCATCGTAGATCCAAAACAAGGAGAGTAAAAGAGAAGCATCTGCAGGAGACCTGCAATGGAACCCGAGCCAACCTCTCTTGAGAAAGAGAGTTTCTGGTGAGTAACCTAAGAGAGGCACCCAGTTTGTATTAATCCAGTTCTCCAGCTTCTGAGTGCAAAGGCTCCTGTATGAGATCCGGCCTACCAGCGAGCAAGTAGACATCTTGCAAAGATTTTCGAAACCTACACCATCTCCTAACACAAGGCGGGAGATCTTTTTTTTGGCCTTCCAAACCTTTCGACCTGTGTGTGTCCCATGAGGGGGAGCTTTGTGATTGACTTGCGTTGAGGGGAGAACCGGAAAGGAAAAATTCGAAGAAGATGGTCCAACAGGAGTAGGAGCAGCACTGTTCTGAACTGTATTAGTTGAAAGTAGTGGTGGGGCAACAGTAGGGGAAGGGTTATTTGAAAAAGGAGGATAGGCGGGAAAAGACTGTTTCCTGGAGGCGAGGGAATCCACTATATCAAATAATCCTTCCTGCTCCCAGATGATCTCGTCTGATGGATGCATCAGTTGGTGGGTCAGTGACTCCATAAGGGGAGCTATGTGGTCCACCTTCTTTCAGCTTGTGAGGGTGACAGAGCAAGGTAGGTCAATGGGAGAGCTGTTCAGTGCCTGACAGGGATACAGAAAAGAACAGAAGGAAAAGGCAAGATGGAACTGTAAAAGAGGCCAGATAACACGACCTGCACTCTCCAAGAAGGGTCTCGATAAAAGGTTCTGTCGGATAGTAAAGACAAAAGAAAATGTTAAAATAAATCAAGTGGTCGACAGGGGGAGAAAGTTAACCGGGATCAGTCCAGAGACAGTACTGGTTCAATCGCTATAAGACAAAGAAACTGTTCAGGGGCGAAAGTAGAGGAACTAAGAACCGAAAGTCGAAAGTCTGACAAGTCAACAGGAAGTCTCTGTAGCCTCCACTGTTGTTTTGTCTCGGGTAAACCTGGGACAGTGAGGTGGGGGCCGAAACACCCCGGGCCATTACGACTGTATCACCTGGTTCGTATCGCCATCATACCATTGCACAGAGTTTACGCTCGATGTGTATTATCATACTTGTTGAAGTAATCATTTGCTCTTTTTTATCATGTTCTTATTACATTCTAAACGAAATCAACATTCCATACAATCTTT
Source organism: Picea sitchensis (assembly GCA_010110895.2). Classification (NCBI taxonomy): domain Eukaryota; kingdom Viridiplantae; phylum Streptophyta; class Pinopsida; order Pinales; family Pinaceae; genus Picea; species Picea sitchensis. Next base: position 32,388 of record SNQJ01S0052968.1, on the reverse strand, counting down.
TCCTAACTACCTTCAACATTTCATTGTGTGCTAAGACATGCTTCAATTGGATTGACATGATTAACATATGTTATATGGTTTATTTTTAGTTGTATTTAATTATATCATGATTATTGTTACGTATTTTTTTTTTAAAAATGGAAGGTTTTAGTTATATGATTTATTTTTAGTTGTATTTAATTATATCATGATTATTGTTACATTATTAAAAAAAAAAAAGGTTTTAGAATGGAAGATCTAGTCTTATCAAGCCAAAAAATTTCAATTGTCAAAATTCCTTGTTATTTTTTAAAATCCAAAGACAAATTTTAAGAATAAATGAGAAATGATAATTTTTATGTTATGATGATGAAATAAGGAAATAAATAACTTCATCAATAATGAAATTTGTTTATATATATTTATATGAAAAATAATGAAATTTGTTTATATATATTTATATTTTCATAAGTTTAGTTTTGGATTCTTTAANAACTCTTTAAACCCATTCATATAACTTCAACTTCCATTACAACTTTTTAATTTCTTTTAATATGTTATATGTATTAGCATACTTGTTAAGATAATCATTTGCTCTTTTTTATCATGTTCTTATTACATTCTAAATGAAATCAACATTCCACACACTCTTTTCCTAACTACCTTCAAAATTGCATTGTGTGCTAAGCCATGCTTCTAATGGATTGGCATGATTAACATATACTATATGGTTTCTTTTTAGTTGTATTTAATTATATCATGATTATTGTTACATCATTAAAAAAATGAAGGTTTTAGAATGGAAGATCCAGTCTTATCAAGCCAATTTAAGAAGGAATGAGAAATGATAAGTTTTATATTTATGATGATGGAATAAGGTAAATAACTTCATCAATAATGAAATTTGTTTATATATATTTATATTTTCATAAGTTTTGGGTTTTTTAGTTCTCATTATTACATATTTTTTTAATGATCTTAGATTTGTTTTACATTTTAAGGGATTTGATTTTTCTTGATTTTTAATAGATATTGAGTTAAGATGAATTTAGATTAATTATAAACAAGTGAGAATTTCTTGTACTAATCTAAATTTGATTTTTGAGGAATAATATTCTTTTTAACTTCAATTTTGATATATACAACTAGATCTCAACAATAAATTAAAAAAATTTAAGAAAAAATAATTTCCTTAATTATAATTAAACCATATAAAATATTATTATCAATAAATATTTAATTAAACTATATAAAATATTATTTTCAATAAATATTTAATTAGACCAAAATGAACACCCTCAACATTAAAATAACATTAAAATGACTTAAAATTAACACCATTAAATAATATGATTATGCTAATGTTCATATATGATCGCCCTTGTGCTTACGACTTCTTGAGTGCCCTTATGTTAAATAATCTCAAATTAAACATTCGCTCCTTAGTCTTGTAGCTTGAAAAATTGAATCCATAAAAGGAAAATATATTTGGATGTTTTTGATTTTTTTTCTTGGTCAAAATTGTATAATTTGAAGTTTGCACGGAGACGTGACAGGCAAACAGGATAGAATTTAGTTTGGTTGAGAGAGGGAACTAGAGTTATGTGAAACGAGACCGATGGGATAATAATGGAAAAACAACGGAGGCAAATTTCGCCAAGATGGGATAATAATGGGAAAATAACGGAGGCAAATTTCGGATAATAATGGAAAACCAACGGAGGCAAATTTCGCCAACTTCGGGATTGATGGGATAATAATGGGAAAATAACGGAGGCAAATTTCGCCAACTTTCCTTTATGGACAAATGTAATGATAACGCTAGTTCTGGACAAATGTAACGAGATGACTAACCTATTATAAGCATTCGGACAAATATGGAGAAGAAAAAAAACATCGTGTCCGAATCTGTGTCTCCATCAGAAGCCTAGCTGTTTTGCACTGTTCGAACTCGAACTGTTTCTGTATGTTGCTGCAGGCCTTCAACGGCCTGAAAACTTCATGTATCTAGCCGTTGGGTGCTTGCTGCCTATTTAAACAGAACATCCATTTGATTGTAACCATATTTTCTGTGTTTTGTTTGGCTTGCCTTTTCTTTCTCGATTATATGCGCGCATTGCTGTTTTTCTTTTGTGATTTTTTGATTGCGAGTTTACTGTCTTGTTTCCCTGGCTTCCTTTTTGTCCTGCGTATTTTGTTTTTCTTAGTACTGTATTGTTTAATGTTTCTTGATTTTTCATAATCTTCCCTCATTTTGTCTGGAATTTTAGTGCTGAGAGACTCAAGCTTCTACATGTACGATTCTTATCGGCATTTGAGGTTCTTCTGTGGTTGATTAAAGATTCCAATCGGGCATAGAGTTTGAGCTATTCTCGAAGATACCAGGTAAAGAAATTGTTCCTAAACAATATTTTTCATGTTATTGCGAAGCTTTTAATCAGGGTTTATTAAATATCAGAGGGTCTGTAAAGTTAAATGCATTGATTATTTTCTGAAACGATCTTTCTAGTGTTATACAAAGCATAGAAGAAAGACCAGAAATGATGTATTCTATTCACACATGTAGGGAAATTGATTAATATGCTCGTCAGAGCAGTTTTAAATGTTAATATATAACAGATTTTTCAAGTTTACGCTCTTCTTATATTCCTAGGACTGTAATTTGATGAAATATAAATTTCTAGTTTCTGGCAGCTCCAGAGGATTGGTTTAAATCGAAGCCAGTAACACGCAACTGCAACAGAGTTTCTGGCAGTTCCAGAGGATTGGTTTAAATCGAAGCCAGTAACACGCAACTACAACAGAGGATTAGAGGATTGGTTTAAATCGAAGCCAGTAACACGCAACTACAACAGAGGATTGTGTTTTTCATGCATTGGAGAGATCCAGGTGAACAATATTTGATCCCCATTCACTGTTTTGAAAAATTGATACTAACTTGAATATATTTGCTTTCCATG
>SNQJ01S0052968.1:0-27178 GCA_010110895.2 Picea sitchensis | reverse complement strand
CACATGTTGTCAGAAAAGCTGAGGTGCAAATCATTTTCCAGATTTTTTTGAGATGTCTTAGCTTAAGACCGTGTAGATAGTACTGAGCATATAGATTAGAATAGGGTAACACCTAAACTCATAAAGCGAATTTAACAAAACTACTTTGTGTGGAAAATCAATGGCCTGTTCTCCACATCCTTTTCTAAGGCCACATGTTGTCCGAAAAGCTGTGCTGCAAATCATTTTCCAGATGGTATAGGACTTGAAAAGCTGTGCTGCAAATCATTTTCCAGATGGTATAGGACTTGAAGCCAAATGTAGGACTTGAGGCGAGAGACCAATAAGTAACAAATAAACCTCAGAGAGTACCCGTTCATATATTGTTAAATATCTTCATGTTTAATCACACTGCATATGTGTACATATACCGAAGGGCATCATTTTCCAGATGGTATAGGACTTGAAGCCAAATGTACGAACTTGAAGCGGGAGACCAATAAGTAACAAATAAAACTTAGAGAGTACTCGTTCATATATTGTCAAATATCTTCATGTTTAATCACACTGCACAGGTGTACATATACCGAAGGGCGAAGGTAGTACTATTTGATATATATATCAATATATCAATAAAGGCTTTAAAATCTGTTTTGTGAAAAAATTATATATGAGCTTAGCATTATATAGACATCTCATACGTTTTGAAATCAATGTTATAAATATGAATTGAAAAGACAGATTAGAATAACATAGCAGCATAATGAACAAATTTACTTGACGTGAAGAATTAAGAAGAATCCATGTGGTTCTTCGTTTCTATGTTCTCCATTGTTTGTATAAAGGAGATTCAACATGATTATGTATAGAAATCACGTGGTTATCTTTTTTCTTTATAAGTTCACCGGGCCAGACTTGTATTTATTTCGATGTCTACAAGTGATTGTGGGAGGCACAAGCGTAATCTTTTGAGGGATGAGCCAGTTGAACTCCAAATCAGTCAAAGTGGCAAGGCAGAGAGAGTACTACTCATAAATTGAAACTTAAACAGCTAGAAGTAGAAGGAGAAGTGACCCTGGTTAATGGGAGATTACACAAGTAGGAATAGAAGGATCGAAGTTGGAGGTGCTCCATTGAGTAATCTTCAACATGTAGAGTTTAGATTAAGTAGTTCATTGGTGAATAGATGCCATTAGGTATAATTTCTGGACAATTTTCAAGTGCCTCTTCTTTTTTACTCCTTGATTTTGTGGTATACTAATGAATTTCAAAAGGGTTTGACTGTGCCATGGACTATTGTGTAGGATGAATCTCTACTTGTCTGCAACATGTAGAGTTTAGATTAAGTGATTAGTGAATAGATACTATTAGGTTTTAGTTAAAGTGCCATAAAAGGAGGATTTAAATGAAATAAACATGAAATTTTCAATGGTGGTATCATCCAATAATCCACTGATTATTAGTTATAATCAATATATAAACAAACAATGATTATTAGTTATAATCAATATATAAATAAACAATCATTTATATAGGTATTCATAATCAAGTCTTGATACCTTATTTATTTTTTAGGTGTTTTGTGTTGTTAGTTATTTACATGTATCTACCAACTCATTGTGAAATACCATTATATAACACACATGTTAGTAGAGTTGATCTTACAGTCCGGAGTGAAAGAGAGTTGTTACATGTTCTCATGTGTGGACGGATTAAAAAAGAACTAGTATTACCATAGATCCATTAGTTTCTGAGAAAAAATGGATCTATACTAGTATAAGTAGAAAGAAATGAAAAACCAATCCAAGTTTGCAAGCATTACAAATGAATCTAATAACTTGCACACATGAAGGGCATTTAATATGTGCCACATACTGTAGTCTGCCATTAAAGAGCCTAGACATTAAAAATTAAGCAGAGCATGAACACACATATAGGAAACGGCCAATACAGCTACAAACTTATCTTTGAACGTAATATTTTCTACCCAACGACTTATCTTTGAACGTAATATTTTCTACCCAACGGCAGTGGACAAACTCATTATACCTTTAGTCTCTTTTTTCCAGCTAAAATTGAAACTGAATGATAGTCAAGTCAAGCCTAAATGACACAGAGCCCTGTTTCAAACATGTAGTACCTAAATCGAAATGTGATAACAAGAATACAATGGAAATGGGTGAAGAGGTTTCTCTAAGAGAGAATAGGTCCAGTTGTTTCCTCAAGCTTGCTAAAAAGCTTTAAAGTTTAAATCAATAGAACGAAGTGAGTGGATTTTTATTATAGTATTGTTTATGCCGATGACATATACATTTTTTTAAAGAATTCTTTCATAGTTTCGGGGGTGGCTTTGTACAAGTGTTGTTATTACAGTTGGAGAAAAATGTAATTTCAGTTAACAACATTTTTCACCACATATCTTGGGAAGCTTGAGATTACATGCTCCCATTATGTTAAACTGTGCAATATAGATAAAGTTTCTTTTGGTTGTCTTTAGCATATCTTGAGGCACACCTTCTATTATACCACTATGCCACAGTGCACTTGCTGATTTCGTGTTTCGCAAGCTTAATTACCATGGTATACTTCTCGGATGGTATATTTCGGATGCCTCCGGTTGACTATTCATAATTTTAGAAAATAATTTGTGAATAGTTCTATTGATCCTTCTAGCCCCTGAATGGATCCTTAATCTTACTGCTCCCATATATATTATTCTGTCCAGTCACCAGAACCTTATTCAAGGCTAAATATATCAGCATTAATAAATAAGAACATAAATTAAACAATTTTTTTTTTTCTGATATATATTGTTTTAAAAAAGCTGTCATGAACCTTATTCAAGGCTAAATATATCAGCATTAATAAATAAGAACATAAATTAAACAAAAAAATATTTTCTGATATATATTGTTTTAAAAAAGCTGTCATTCCATCATGAGAGAACTCAATGAGATGACACCCTCATTGAGTTCCTCCATCTCCAAGACTCCAATATTTAATTCTTGACCTTCCTTAGACAGCTCATCTACAACTACATTCAATTCCCCGTAAATATGGATAGAAGATTATTTTAAAATAGATTAGAGACTTCTTTCAGCTGTTCTGTGGCCTTGAAGATATATTTTGAATTTACTTTCCACTTAATGACAAGTAATGAATYTCTATACTTGTAACCTTTCCAAACCATTCTCTCAAACCCCTGCTTTGAACTTGAAAAAATGATTTTCATGATAAAAACATGATTCCTCCAATGCTGCAGAAATTTTGTGGGCCCTCCTTGGCCCYATCAAAAAAGCCCCAAGGACATGTCTTGTCTATCAACAACTCTCCCACTTGTATCAACAACTCTCCCACTTGTCTTGGGACTCTAACTTTTTGATCCATTTTACAGCCATTAAACAATCCATATACCTAAGAAAAATCTTTGAAAAGTAGGTTTTTGAATGCCATTAAATAAGYTTCATGACTCATTACATGCCATATACCCCAAAGGACTAAACATGCCATATACCCCAAAGGACTAAACACGACTCCGTATGTTTTTAACTCCTTTTTCCTGAACCATCCTGAACCAATTTCTCAGGCACTGTTCAATAGATTAATCTATCCACACATTAGTAATACAAGTCAGTTTTTCTACATCCTTACATATTTGACATGCGTAAGGGCACTGAACCATTAAATGTCCTAGTCAAAACTCTATTCTCCTATAAAGATAACAGATGCCTGGACCATTTTTTCCTCTTTTCTACATCATATTCCATGTCAAAACTCCATTTTTGAGGGCTAACCATAAAAAGATCTTGGTTTTATTTGTTACTTTGATCTTCCATGTTTTTTCCCACCACCGAACTTCATCTTGCTTAATAAGGCAGTTAGCTGAATATATACAACTAGCCTTATCCTGTGCAAAGACCAGGGAATCAACCTCTTCTTGCTCACTTTCTAGAGCTAGACTTTGAGCTGATTTCCAGCGTTGTGACCAAATGGTAGTTGTGGCCAGTTGTTCACTTTCTAGAGCTAGACTTTGAGCTGATTTCCAGCGTTGTGACCAAATGGTAGTTGTGGCCAGTTGTGGCCATATCTTCTACCTGATTTAGATAATGAAAACATATCTGGAGGAGATACATAAACATTAATACTTATATTAACAAAAGGTCATTAAAACTAATATCTCTAATCATCTTCTTTTGCAAGTTAGAATTAGTCAAGCCAGTGTGGAGTAAGCTAATCTTGTAGCAAATGGATCCTTTTTTTGGTTATAAATTCGATAAGAATTTTGCAAAAAATTCAGGAATGAAGAGTTTTACCATGATCCAAGATCTGTGCATATAAATATAAATTTTTATGTCGATGATATATACATTTTTTAAATGAATTCTTTCATAGTTTTGGTGGCTTTGTAATTTCAGTTAACAACATTTTTCACCACTTGTCTTGGGAAGCTTGAGGAGATTGCATGCTCCAATTATGTTAAACCGTGCAATATAGATGAAGTTTCTTTTGGTTGTATTTAGCATATCTTGAGGCACACCTTCTATTATACCACTATGCCATAGTGGACTTGCTGATTTTCTGTTTTGCATGCTAATTACCATTGTATACTTAATCATTATTCCCATGGAAATCTGGAATTTGGAATTTTAGAAAGTAATTTGTGAATATTTCTGCCGATCCTTATAGTCCCTGAATGGATATTTCATATTATTGCTCCTATATATGTTGTTTATGTTTATTCCAGTCACCAGATATATCAGCATTAATAAAAAAGAACATAAATTAAACAAAAAAGTATTTTCTTATACATATTGCTTTCAAAAAGCTCTCTCTCCATCATGAGAGATGTCAATGAAATGACACCCTCATTTTGTTCCTCGTTGTTGACCTTCCTTTGACATCCTATCTGCAACTACATTCAATTACCTGTAAATATGCATAAAAGATATATTTCGAAATAGATTAGACTTCTTTCAACTGTTCTGTGGCCTTGAAGATATATTTTGAATTTGACTTTCCACTTAATGACAATTAATGAATCTCTATATACCTATAACCTTTCCAAAAAAATGATTTTTTGATAAAAACGAGATTCCTCCAATGCTACAGAGATTTTGTGGGTCCTCCTTGGCCCCATAAAAAAAGCCCCAACTTTAGGACTCTGACCTTTTGGTCCATTTTATAGCCATTAAACAATCCATATACCTGAGAAAAAACTTGAAAAGTAGTTTTCATTACGTGCTAAAAGGATTAACACATTGACCCATCCACACATTAGTAATACAAGTCAATTTTTCCACATTCTTCCATGGATGATATGCATAAGGGAACTGAATCATTAAATTCCCAATGTCTTCCCCTTTTCTCCTACAAAGATAACAGATGGCTGGACCATTTTTACCTCTTCTGCATCATATCCCATGGCAAAACTCTATTTTTGAAGGCTAACCATAAAAAGATCTTGGTTTTATTTGTTGTTTTGATTTTCCATATTTTTTCTCTCTCGCCACCAAACTTCTTCTTGCACAATTCTAGACAGCATGACTTTGTAACCCATTTTAGCTAAATATATACCACTAGCCTTATCTTGTGCCCAGACCAAGGGAGTCAACCTCTTCCCTAATTCTGATATCACCCTTTCTTAGTTCTGAGATAAACATCTTCCACCTATCTTCTTGTTCACCTAGATCTAGACTTTGAACTGATTTAGATAATACAAACCTTGACCCATGTTGATGTTGTAACATACCTGGAGGAAATACATACACATTAATAATTATACTAACAAAGGGTCATTAAAACTAATATGTCTAACCATCTTCTTTTGCAAGTCAGAATTACCCAAATCAGTGTGTAGTAAGTTATTCCTATAGCAAATGTAACACATCTGGAGGAAATACATACACATTAATAATTATACTAACAAAAGGTCATTAAAACTAATATGTCTAACCATCTTCTTTTGCAAGTGAGAATTAGCCAAGTCAGTGTGTAGTAGGCTATTCTTGTAGCAACTCGACCCTCTGGCAAAAATTTCAGGAATGAATAGAGTTCTACCGTGATCCATGCATGGTGGAACAATGACACCTGGGGTTTTACCCAATTCTGAATTCACTAAAAAATTATCAAAAAATTGATCAGAGTTCCAAGTCAATGGGAACTCTACCTTCCTGTATCGTTGGATTTAGGCTACTGGAGGGAAGTCTTTTAGGAAGTCAACCTCTTCCCTAATTCTGATATCACCCTTTCTTAATTTTGAGATAAACGTCTTCCACCTGTCTTCTTGTTCACCTAGATCTAGACTTTGAGCTGATTTAGATAATACAAACCTTGACCCATGTATATGTTGTAACATATTTGGAGGAAATACATACACATTAATAATTATTCTAGCAAAAGGCATTAAAACTAAATATGTCTAACCATCTTCTTTTGCAAGTCAGAATTAGCCAAGTCAGTGTGTAGTAAGCTAATCTTGTAACAAATGGACCCTCTTTCTGGCTACAAATTTGATAATAATTTGGCAAAAATTTCAGGAATGAATAGAGTTCTACCGTAAGCTAATCTTGTAGCAAATGGACCCTCTTTCTGGCTACAAATTTGATAATAATTTGGCAAAAATTTCAGGAATGAATAGAGTTCTACCATGATCCATGCATGGTGGAACAATGACCCTTGGGGTTTTGCCCAATTCTGAATTGACTAAAAAATTATCAAAAAATTGATCAGAGTTACAAGTCAATGGGAACTCTACCTTTCTGTATTGTTGGATTTAGGCAACTGGAGGGAAGTTTTGTAGGGAGGTTTTCTACAAGATTAGACAGCTCTAGTCAGTCTAATTGAGTTTGCTAAGTTTGACTTTGATTGGATCGGGCTTCAAAATGAGGTAAGTTTGTTGTTGACTTGGTCTTAATTGGACAAGTTAGAGTTGACTAGGCTGATTTTGTGTTAGTTTGACATGTGAACTTGCAAGGCCTAGGAAAAAACAACCGAGAAAAAAATTGAAATCATAAAACCTGAACTTACCTAAACCCTAACTAAACCTACCTTCCTATATCCCCCTTACCTTTCATACCTTATTTCACTTCTCGCAAGGCCCAGGAAAAAACAACTGAGAAAAAAATTGAAATCATAAAACCTGAACTTACCTAAACCCTAACTAAACCTACCTTCCTATATCCCCCTCACCTTTCATACCTTATTTCACTTCTCAAAACTTGCATTAAGATTGTTTGAAGCCAAAGTAATTCCTCCTTGGAAGCATGTTGTTGGAGCTGATTTGGAATTGGCTTGGACCAGATTTGGCACTTGCTTTAATCTCATTCTTGTCTTTCTATGCTTTTGTTGTGTTATTCTTTTGTGCCCTTATTACTTGGATTGTTGATTCGAGGTACTTCCTACTCCTGTATTCGAGGTAGCTACAAAATTGTATTTTGTTATTTAGTCTGTCTTAAATAAGACACTTGTTATTTAGTCTTATGTCTTAAATAAGAATCTTGAATTTACTATTAATGTGAAGATGTCCTTTATTATAAAGTTGTAGTGGGTGAAGAGTTGTTCCTTAACAAAAGTGTATGTTGGTCCTCTATGTTGTTCAAATAAGGAGGCCCCTTTTCTTATCTGAAATTATGATCACAATGAGATGAGTTCCTATTGTATATTGTACATGACCTTTATCTTTTGTTGATCATGTTTACATAGTGTAAACGTTGTGTGTTCCTACAAACTTTCACAATGATTCTTGTATTTTGTGTATTTTATGATGATGATGTGATAGTTCGTTCCCTTTATATTTATTGAAGTTGAGTGCTCGCATAATATTATCTCTTGATTAATTTTGTCTCATTGTCATTCCAAATTTGAAAAACGTTGTGTGTTCCTACAAACTTTCACAATGATTCCTGTATTTTGTGTATTTTATGATGATGATGTGATAGTTCGTTCCCTTTTTATATTTATTGAAGTTGAGTGATCGCATAATATTATCTCTTGATTAATTTTGTCTCATTGTCATTCCAAATTTGAAACTTTGGGTGGATTAAACTCTTAAAAATTTATCATTGTTTCCCCATATGGAACTTTTTAAGGGGAAATCCTTCCAAATGATGAAAGCATGAATTGCTTTCTTACCATTGTATTGTAATCATATTGAAAGGTAATTTGCTTTCATGTTCACTTTGGGTTATAATGAAAATACTTATCTATATGAGTAATCCTTATTCCCATTGAACATGTTTCAATATTTTGCTCAAGCTTTAATATGATTTCAACCAAAGAGGATTCTTATCTAATGGTGTTAAAATTTAAAGAAATTATGCTTTATCTTGACCAATTTATCCCTTTCTAGATCTYCAGGGTCCAAAAATGCCCCATCTAACTTGAAAACATTTAGGAAACGACCCAAGAACCTAGAAACATTTCCAGTTCATTTCCTAGAAATGTTTCCAAACCTTTTCGAAATGTTTTGGGCACTGAAATGTGGGGGAAACAATTTTGTTTCATGAAAATACTTATCTATATGAGTAATCCTTATTCCCATTGAATATGTTTCAATATTTTACTCAAGCTTTAATACGCTTTCAACCAAGAGGATTCTTATCTAATATGTAAGTTGAGAAGGATTGATTGTCAAGATGGTGTCAAAATTTTAAAATTTTATGCTTTATCTTGACCAATTTATCCCCTTCTAGGTCTTCGGTGTCCAAAAATGCCCCCTCTAGCTTTAAAACATTTAGGAAATGACCCAAGAACCTAGAAACATTTCCAGTGCATTCCTAGAAATGTTTCCAAACCTTTTCAAAATGTGTTAGGTACTGAAATTTGGGGGGAAACAGTTGTTTCATGAAACTTAGGTAGGTAATTATAATGGTTTTTTTTTACTTTCAAGAACACTGTCTTGGTGGACTTATATAGGTCTCGTTAACACTCAAAATGATCCTTGGAAATTTCTTGTGTGCAACAATAGAAAACTACTGAAACTTACGTAAGATTGTGAAATTTCTTGTCACAATAGCTAGTTTTCTTTCACTTTGGCTAGTGATTTTCTATCATTTGGGGGGATCACTACTGAAACTTACGTAAGATTAGAATTTTGATTTAAGATATGAGTGGTTTCTTAAGTCCAATGGGTGTGTGGAGTTGGAGAAAAAGAAAGAAAGGATTGGGCATGCGATACGTCCGAGGTCAATTTAGGAGATTGCACTCTATTCGATTAAGCACATCAATGAACAAAGACTAGTTGCCACCTTGATTCCAACAATGTGTATACAAGGTCTGGAGATATTAGATTCACCCTTTTGAAGGGGATGAGACTGTCGCTTTCCCAACATTTTATGAGTAATCCTTATTCCCATTGAACACGTTTCAATATTTTGCTCAAGCTTTAATATGATTTCAACCAAGAGGATTCTTATCTAATGGTGTTAAAATTTTAAAAAATTATGCTTTATCTTGACCAATTTATCCTCTTCCAGATTTTCGGGGTCCAAAAATGCCCCCTCTATCTTGAAAACATTTAGGAAACGACCCAAAAACCTAGAAACATTTCCAGTTCATTCCCTAGAAATGTTTCCAAACCTTTTCGAAATGTTTTGGGTACTGAAATGTGGGGGGAAACAATTGTGTTTCATGCAACTTAGGTAGGTAATTATAATTGTTTTAATGAAAATAATGAAAATAATTATGTATAGGAGTAATTCTTATTCCCATTGAATATGTTTCAACATTTTACTCGAGCTTTAATATGCTTTCAACCAAGAGGATTCTTATTTAATATGTAAGTTGAGAAGGATTGATTGTCAAGATGGTGTCAAAATTTTAAAATTTTATGCTTTATCTTGACCAATTTATCCCCCTTCGGGGGGTCCAAAAATGTTCCCTCTAGCTTTAAAACATTTAGGAAATGACCCAAAGAACCTAGAAACATTTCCAGTGCATTCCTAGAAATGTTTTCAAACCTTTTCAAAATGCTTTAGGTACTGAAATGTGGGGGGGAACAGTTGTTTCGTGAAACTTAGGTAGGTAATTATAATGTTTTTTTTTACTTTCAAGAACACTGTCTTGGTGGACTTATATAGGTCTTGTTAACACTCAAAATGATCCTTGGAAATTTCTTGTGTGCAACAATAGAAAACTACTGAAACTTACGTAAGATTGTGAAATTTCTTGTCACAATAGCTAGTTTTCTTTCGCTTTGGCTAGTGTTTTTCTATCATTTGGGGGGATCACTACTGAAACTTACGTAAGATTAGAATTTTGATTTAAGATATGAGTGGTTTCTTAAGTCCAATGGGTGTGTGGAGTTGGAGAAAAAGAAAGAAAGGATTGGGCATGCGATACATCCGAGGTCAATTTAGGAGATTACACTCTATTCGATTAAGCACATCAATGAACAAAGACTAATTGCCACCTTGATTCCAACAATGTGTATACAAGGTCTGGAGATATTAGATTCACCCTTTTGAAGGGGATGAGACTATTGTTTTCCCAACATTTTATGAGTAATCCATATTACCATTGAACATGTTTCAATATTTTGCTCAAGCTTTAATATGATTTCAACCAAGAGGATTCTTATCTAATGGTGTTAAAAAATTTTAAAAATATGCTTTATCTCGACCAATTTATCCCCTTCCAAATCTTCGGGGTTCATTCCCTAGAAATGTTTCCAAGCCTTTTCGAAATGTTTTGGGTACTGAAATGTGGGGGGAAACAATTGTGTTTCATGAAACTTAGGTAGGTAATTATAAYTGTTTTAATGAAAATAATRAAAATACTTATMTATATGAGTAATCCTTATTTCCATTGAATATGTTYCAATATTTTACTCAAGCTTTAATACGCTTTCAACCAAGAGGATTCTTATCTAATATGTAAGTTGAGAAGGATTGATTGTCAAGATGGTGTCAAAATTTTAAAATTTTATGCTTTATCTTGACCAATTTATCCCCTTTCAAGTCTTCGGGGTCCAAAAATCCCCCCTCCAGAGCTTTAAAACATTTAGGAAATGGCCCAAGAACCTAGAAACATTTCCAGTGCATTCYTAGAAATGTTTACAAACCTTTTGGAAATGTTTTAGGTATTGAAATGTGGGGGGAAACAGTTGTTTTGTGAAACTTAGGTAGGTAATTATAATGTTTTCTTTTACTTTCAAGAACACTGTCTTGGTGGACTTATATAGGTCTTGTTAACACTTAAAATGATCCTTGGTAATTTTCTTGGGTGCAATAGTTAGTTTTATTTCTCTTTGGCTGTGCTTTTCTATCATTTGGGGGGATCACTACCGAAACTTACGTAAGATTAGAATTTTGATTTAAGATATGAGTAGTGTCTTAAGTCCAATGGGTGTGTGGAGTTGGAGAAAAAGAAAGAAAGGATTGGGCATGCGATACGTTCGAGGTCAATTTAGGAGATTACACTCTATTCGATTAAGCACATCAATGAACAAAGACTAGTTGCCACCTTGATATGTAATGTACCTAGAGTCTAGACACTTGCTCTGGTTGCCGAGGCATAGAACTCAAAGTTCAATATTCTTCTCCAATTTGTATTTTCCCAAATGTGAGATTGTTTGAACCTCAACAACCCGCATGGATGTTTTTTTCCTTAAACATACATATATAATTTTAACATTGCAGTGAAACCAAGGTTTCTTTTGTCTCAATTAAGCTTCTGTGAAACCAAATGTACCCTCCGATAGTGCTTTTAGGATATTTTATGATACCCACAATATGTCAATCCTATACATTTGGCATATCTGAAACTTAGTTTACATAACACACATTTCGTCAAACACATGAACAACCGCAAGCATTAATCCTTAATAATAAAATAACAAAGACATAATTACTTATCTGTTAGTGGTTGAACTTGGGGAAATAGGTCCATAGGATTCATTTTCCTCCCAACCATAGGCCCTAGCTTGTATAGGTACCACCCTCGTGCCAGGTAGTGAAACAACAAGGGCGAGTTTACTGGCTACAAATTTTAGACACATAAACCTAACCCTTTCTGCAACATAATTGGGCTTTTCCACTCCTGGATATGCACTCCAGGTACCTAATCCAGTGCCCAAACATTGCAAGAATCTCTTCCTTCCAACACAACCTTGCACATGCACTTCCCTTCTTTGCTAAATAATCCCTCAAGTAGTTTGATATATCCACTACCTCTATGCAAGAAGTCTCAATGCAATAACCTTTGCTTGAAATTTTGGTAAGGGTTTAGCAGCAAGGACAACATTGCCCTTCACTCCATGAATCAACCATGTCATATCTCTCTCGATTAGCATGGTAATTACTCATGCATTCTCTTTAGCAACGTACCAACTCCATGAAAAGTATAACAATCATCTAGCATATCTCGGCATGTATGTGGCTTGACCGAACCTCCCGCTCACACAGGTTAGCTTCAATTGCTAGATTCTAAGGTTATCACAACAAACCTTTCTTGGCATAATGGCATACAAGGATCTTTCCATGCAATAATGAATGAGTGAATTCCCCTTCCCAAAGAGATTGCATGTACTTAGCACTTGCATGGAGAGTACGTTCCCTCTCAAGAAGCTCGGGGAAAATAATCAAGTGACACATGATACAAAGGGTAGGAAGACTTCAGAGAAAGACATTTGGTGGCAGCATTAAAATACTATTTCTTGTGAGAATGTTTATAGCACAAGTTATACCCAATGTCACCTCGATATAGGTCCCGCGCTTCAAGGGTGATTAGGTCACTCTAGGGAGGCGATCCCTGTGACCCTAGGGGTAAAGAGGTGTGAAAATGGAAATGAAAAGAGTGAAGCCCATAAAGGTCAATATTCTAGATGGAAATGGAAGGTAAATAATGAGTCTTAATTTGTCTTGAGGTTGCCAAAGCCTTGGATGAATTGCTGAGAAACTTGTACTTGCCCAAGACACAATGAAAACCATATGTTAGTTGGATCAGCAAGTTAGGCTTGTTGTCCCTACTTTGCAGAAACAGATAACAGTATATATCAGCGGAGAAACAAGTATTAGAGTTGCTAACAAGTTGTTAAAAGTCCAATGAAATGTACTTGAAACAGGTAGAAAATCACTAGATGATTTCACAATTAGCAATGAATTATGGCCGTCATAAAAGATGTATGTAGAAGTATTTTTCAGTCTTATGGATTTAGCAACCTTATTGTAACAACAATGAATCTAGTCACCAAAATCCACAAAGAATCCACCCAAAAATTGTACTAAACCAAGTAGAATAGATTGACAAATTCTTAGCGACTTTTGATGGTGAAAATACAAGTTATGAATGACTTTAGGGTAGAGTTTATACAGTGAAACTACCAGCCTTATGGCTGTAGCAAACCAAGACTTATTGCAGAAAACTTATAAAATCAAATCAGCTCTTAGTTAGCTCAATAAGTGCGCCTAGGTTAGTATAAGGATAGGGTAGATTTTTAGGGCTAGTCTAGAGTTAGTTTAGGAGCTAGTTAGGGTTAGTAGGATAGGCTTATAGCATCCCTAATGGCTGTAGGTTAGGGTTCCTGCAACATCAATAAATTGTGGTTGAAAGAGGATGTCTCAATGAGGCAAGGTAGCTCAAGGCTAGGGGAACAAACCTCAAGTGAGAAGACCAAAAGCTTGAGATTTCATGTTTACCAATGCAATAATTTATGTCTCCAATGCAACGATTAGTACCTTTAGTTATGGGTTAATGGGGTCTTAGAGAAAGAGATAGGGCTACTAGATCCTTGGGGGTATAAATCCTCTTATTCCCCAAGGCAAGTAACCTAGCTAGGGTTTGAAATTAAGGGGTGTATATCCTTATACTTAACCAAAACCTTTGCAAATAATTTTAGAGCTTAACAATTATGATGTAAACTAGATAGGGGTGTATGTGCTTATACTCCCTATATAGCCTTAGCCAAAACAACCTTAATTTGAATTACCAATGATAATAAAAAATTAAAGAACCATACCAATCCAAGAAAAGCCTTTAACATGCCAATGTAAACCACCACAATAAGCTAGAAGTGACCTCCAAGAGATAGCGCATCATCATCATCATCACCATAACCAAAGAAACCATTCCATAGCACAAGAGACAAGAAGAACTTCAAAGGAAGCGAAAATTTCAGTCATGTACTTCTCACAATGGGAGAGTTATGTTAAAATGAGATCTTATGATCTCTTATTTATACAAAATGTCACTAAGATAGTTTGTCCACATAATATTAGGGTAAACCACAAGACTAGGGGTCCACAACCCTAATATTTCCCCTTTTACAAAACAATATTAAATAATTCACTTAAATTTCACTTTTGCACAAAGAAAAACCTAAAATGAAGGTGGCGTCTCCCCTTTTAGGGGACGTTTTGCCTCTTTGACCAAGTCGTTGGAGTTGTGGTAGCATGGTTAGGCCTCCAAAGACCACTTGTTATCAATCCACGTCCTCTTCTTCATGATCAAAGCTTTCTTTCACCAAGATGTCCACTCGTTCATGTCTCACCACCAAACCCTAGCCCCCAAGGATGACGTCAAGCTTAAAAAGGTGGTGTTTTTCCTCTCCTAGGAAAATCGTTTGGCATGTGAGGGTTGGGCTAGGTATTCCACATCATCTTCTAGGTCTCCAAAACTTTGTCTCTGTGATACAGAATGTGGACAAGAGACAAGAACTCCAAAGGTAGCGAAAATTTAAGTCATGTACTTCTCACAATGGGAGAGTTATGTTAAAATGAGGTAGTTTGTCCACATAATATTAGGGTAAACCACAAGACTAGGGGTCAACAACCCTAATCTTTCCCCTTTTACAAAATAATATTAAATAATTCACTTAAATTTCACTTTTGCACAAAGAAAACCCTAAAATGAAGGTGAYGTCTCCCCTTTTAGGGGACGTTTTGCCTCTTTGACCAAGTCGGGTCAACAACCCTAATCTTTCCCCTTTTACAAAATAATATTAAATAATTCACTTAAATTTCACTTTTGCACAAAGAAAACCCTAAAATGAAGGTGATGTCTCCCCTTTTTTAGGGGACGTTTTGCCTCTTTGACCAAGTCGTTGGAGTTGTAGTAGCATGATCAAAGCCTTCTTTCACTAAGACGTCCACTCGTCCATGTCTCACCACCAAACCCTAGCCCCAAAGGATGACGTCAAGCCTAAAAAGGTGATGTTTTGCCTCTCCTAGGAAAATTGTTTAGCATGTGAGAGTTGGGCTAGGTCTTCCACATCATCTTCTAGGTCTCCAAAACTTTGTCTCTGTGATCCGGCATGTGGACCTGTGGGATTGCAACCCCAAGGAAGCCCAAGCTAGGCATGTTCTTCCAAAACTGTCCATCAACTAGGTCCTGCAAAGATAAGTAAGCACACCCTCCAAGGATCTCAAGTCATAGCATCATCATGATAAGTAAATCAAATCAATATATGAGCCACCTAAGCATGCGCATCAAATATTACCGTATCAAACAATTAAGTGCTCAAAGACATTATGCGACTTGCCAAACTTGGATATGGGAGGGTTGACAAGGTGTCCTATTGGGTAAATCTTTCCCTAGGTCAAGGACTGTTTCCAAGAGAACCCGCTTTAATCCATGTAAAGTGGATGAAGCGATTAAGGGTCAAGACTCAATGGAAATGGGGTTCATGAAACACAAGGGGTTGTAGTGTCTCATTCATGGGTGCCTTTATAGAGGGTGTGTGGCACCTTCGTTTGCAATGCAGTTTTTTCCAAGCCCATCATTTTTCCTTTCTTTGTTTCTTTCATAATTTAAGGACAAGTTCAAGGCCACTGTCTTGGCGTGATGTCCAGATAATGACAGTGTCACTCACAAACACCTAGTGGAAATGATAAGGCTAGCTCGTGATGAGACCCCCTTTCTCTCAGCCATGCAATTGAGAGCCATTACCTTGGCTTGGTGACCGGATGATGGTAATGTCATACCACTAGATATCCATGAACATGATAGGCTTGCTGGTGATGAGACCTCCTATCCTCCAACTAACCTTTTAAGCATTCATAATCATATTTCTTGTGGGTTCCCCTTTTCTTACAGATAAGCATTTCATTTCTTTCTAGGGGGGATCCCTCGGCGAAGCATCTGGAAGGTTTATATATAGGATTTTGACTTTTAACCAACATCAATCCCTCTGAGCCTTCAACCCCTTCTTCCCATAGAATGAGGGACAACCCCTTCTTGGGTCAATACACCCTAAAAATCCCAAGAGATAAGGAAATGGGGGGAAATAGTGATGGAAAGTGGTAAGTATGGTCGGGAACGGTACAATGACACTTTAAGGGAGTTCCTAGTAGCAAACCCATCCCCAAGGAAGACCACTTACTAGGGCACAATATCAACCACCAAGGCGAAACAAGGAAAAAGGCACAATGTCCAAGAATATATTATGAAATCTAAAGCAATCTAAGATACAACATACTCAAATGCCTCAAATATTGAAATGACACTCACCAAATTTCCATTGCGTCTTGGAAGCCAACTGGTGTGGTGGATGCCATCTGAAAATCTACGACCTCTATGGTGGTGAGAAGGGACTCCATCCATGCAAAAGGATACTTCTAGTCATGTAGTCTCTCGACACTCCATATCTGCAACCTGAGGGCCTCAAGGCATAATCTCCTTAGTTATCCACAAAATGGGGATAACATTTGGCTCCTACTTGGGGACATGTGCTCGCCGTAGAGTGCATGAGAACCGCAACATCTCCTGGTAGACTTGTGCCTGCTAAAACTCAGACAAAGGGATCAGAGCATCTAGGTTGGTGCTATCACCCTTTATCCATATATATATATAATCCCAAAGAAAAGCTAATCTAGAAAAGAAAATTTTTGACATTTTTTCAAAAATTTCTAAACAAATCATGAAAGCAATATGCAAGTAGAGAAAAATGAAATATGAATGCATCTAAGCTAATATGAGCAATCAAGATGCAAATGCAGGGAAAAACAAGATGACCTACCAACTTACTTGGGGCATGGGCCCTGAAGAAGTCATGTGACCTGAACATAAGGTTGGAGAAGAGATCCATCCACTGGTAATGGCATCTTTCTCCCATCTAATGTTGTCAGAGAGTACTTTTCTTTATCAGACTTCTTCTTGATGATGTAAGGTCCAAACCATGATTTGTTATCTCTTCGGTCATACTAAGGCTTTCCCTTTATTTTGTCCCACATGAGCACAAGACTTCCTTCATTAAAATTGATGCAAGGTGTATTCTCAATGCATGGATGTGAAGGAGGCTCTGTGCGGAGCGTCTCTTTGGTGATTTCTTCATGTTTCTCATCTTATTTCTTCAAAATATGGATAGACCTTGGGTCCTTCCTGTGGTATTTTGCAAGTTTCTCTTTGTATTCATCTCTCCATGGGAGAAGCATGTCTATGGAGTCTTCCTGCATGAAGGGTAGTTCAGATGGATCGTTCTCAATAAATTATGAGGGCACATCATAATCGCATTCACTGACGTAATCAAAACCATCAGGATCCATTACATGTCTATCATTCTTTTCCCTGTTGTGTAAGATTTCATATGTGCCATTTCCCATGGGAATGTATGCATGTGTAAAGATCATGCTAAGAAAACCCCCAAGGGCAGAGGACGAGGTCCTTGATAAGAGCATCCCCCAAGCATCCAAAACATTGATCACCATTATGTCCATGAGGAGGCTGATATGTGGAAAATCAATCAGAAAAATCTCAACATTCTCACACATCGCAAAGACCTTGACCCTTCTTGAATCAATGCCACATACATTTCCATAGGGTTGGGTTGTCTTTAGACCAAGTTGTTCCATCACCTTTAAATACATGACATTTGCTGAGGCACCAGAGTCGAGCATATAGTTATTCAAGCAAAGGCCATTCATTCCTAATGATAGGTAGTGTTATTGCACAATTTGTACTTTGATAGAAGGGAAAAGGTAAATGAAGACAAATTGGTGTAACGGGAGACTCTCCTATCACTGTCACCTCAATAGGATATCTCTATTTAGGGTGGTAGGCCCAGGGGAGACGTCCTCAGTGACCTGGGGTTTTGAGAAGGCAAAGGACAAAGGCCAAGTAAAAGGTTCCATCTCACAAGTCACCACCGATCAGAAAGTCTGGTTCAACAACCAATAACGAAATAATAAACTAGAAGTGTACCTGCTCAGAACAAAGCAACATAAAACTATATTTTGCAAGAGCACTTGTTGGTTAGTACTTCATATAATCAGAGACTTTCTCAATAAAAGCAATCGACTAATATATTGATGAAGTAAACAAATATGTATAGCAGCAATAATCACAAGACAATACTTCATAATTAATGTTTTACAGAAGCTTCAAAATGAGCAAGAATGATTAATCATCAATATCATAACACCAACATTCATCAGAAACAAATAAGGCTATGCATTAGTCAATCCTTTTCAATTTCTTAGAGAAGCTTTAAATGCTGCAAAGTATGGATGTAACTTCATTGAATAGTAGCAGCAATAAGGTTAGTAGATTAATCTAATCTAGGGTTAGAAGGTGTTAATAGTTTGTTCAAAGATTTGGATGTTTGAAGGTTGTGATCAAAACACTCAAGGGAGAGATCTTAGACTAGTGCTTTCATAGGAAAAATGGAGTCAAAAAGTGGTTGCAAGAATTGAAGGAGCAAGATGATAGTAATAGAGCAAAAGACAAGAGGAATTTGATGGATGAAGTGTTGGTAAGCCAAGGCTTCAACCACCAAACCCTATGGGAAAACAATTACTAAGGTGTAGGTAACCCTAGGCCTTAGTAGGTTTTCAAACTTTAACTCAATGATAAAAGTAAAATTGGCTAGGATGAAGAACAAATGCTAGGGTGTTGCAATGGCAAGGCCCTAGCAATGGCTTCAAAATAAAACGGCTCCTTGGCACAATCTAGTAGGTAGATACAAATTAGAACAAGGACAATAACATGTGGTTGATCTCTAGGGTTCGAGCTAGCAATTTCATAAATTAACAAAATGCAAAGTAAAACACCATAACCATTCAAGTGTAATGTTCCCAAGCCAATATGCTAGGAACATCACGGTTTGGATGAATTTTAAACTTTTACTGGTTGTGGCATTTCGTCAAACACTTTGCTTATTATTGTTTCTTAGGTTGCGCTAGGGTTATATTGATGACTTGTATGTGTGTTTGTAGCAACAGATAAGAATATAAAGCAAAGAAACATACCTCAACCATATGCAAGACCAACAATGCAATAGACAACCCAACAATGATTCAGATCTGATCTTTATTCATAATAATAAGTAAGAACCTGATACAAGAGTAAGGTCGATCTGGAATGCTCAATAGATGTCTCTAATAAGCACAATAGAAGCTGCTACAAAATTCTCCAATAGAAGACTACAACCCTCCAAAGGCTGACTACCAAATACTGGAAGAGATCTAGGCCGTAAGCAATATGAAACCTCCAACAAGAAAGGCCACTCTCTGCTGGAAGACTGAAACCCTCAATAATTCAGCCCAACTGAGGAAAGCCTCCAAATGATTCCCAACTCGGTCAAATGATAGATCGGGGTGATAGGATACCCCTCCTGTAGTCTCAGGCCGGAATGCTATGGATAATTCCTCCAAATGGTGAATCCTCTAATGAAGCTACGCCCTCCTGAAACCCTAAATGTGCCCAATAATTCGGCCCTGATGAAGGAGGCCTCCAAATACCCTGAAACTCGCTAGGAATATAGATCGGGACACAAAAAGTCACTAGGTGAAGTCTCAGGGTCAGATCTGAAGTATAACCCCTCCAAATTGAATAGATCTGAATCTCCAAAATGCTCTCCTTCTCTCCAATTCGTCCAATGCATCCAATAAATCAACTGGCTCATGAAACTCCTCTGGAATGTAGTAGATCTAATGGCCAAGACCCTGCAATGAAAACCCAGGTGCTAGAATCTGCCAAAGCCCTTCCAATCCCTTGGAACGAACCTCCCTCAAAGAATGGTGCACCCCCCTTGCTGGAAACCCCCAATGGTGCACCCTCCTTCTGTTCATGTTCCTGTGGCTGGTGTAGAACGCTCCTGCACTGAATAGATCCGAACTAGAATGGTGTGGAGAAGTATTGCATCCCCAAGACCAAGCTTAGGACAAACTAGGTGGAATATTTCACCACTGAATCGTCTTCTAGGGTTTGTTAAGTCAAAACCCTCAAAACCCCCAAGGTATGGGCTCTCTATCTAGCTAGAAGCCAGATATCAAAATGATAAACATACATGAATGAATGAGAGAATAGAGGCCCTTGCCTCTTATTTATACTTCTTGCTCACCTTGTCCCTCCAAAGTGACTTTTACTTTAATTTAATCACTTTAATTAATTAATTAATCTTTTTACCTCTGAAAAGCGCCTTATCTCTCCTTGTGGCTTCTCTGGCCACTGAAAGTCACTTCTCACCCTCCTATCCTGTAGTGTTGCTCCTACCGATTCCAATGAGTTATTACACTGAGAGGTTCCTCCAAGTATTGTGCCCAAAATGACCTCTTCAGTGAATTTAATTGACTTATAGCTCAAAATACTCAAAATCATGGAAATCGTCGGAATGCAACGGAACCAAAGCCAATTTGTGCGAAATGGATCATAATGATGAAATAGGATGGGCGATGCAAGCCGGACCCCAAAATACCTCTCAATAGCTTCTGTAATCGCTATAATATCCATCTGGCTACTCTGGTCATCATAACCCTCTGTAATGTAATGATGTCCCAAAGTGGGGACATTACAGTCCTCCCTGCTAGAAAATTGCTTGTCCTCAAGCAATAACCAAATCCCCACAAGTATAATACTAGGATCCCATGTCCACCTGTGGGACACATAGTAGTCCCCATCCAAAGATGAACTATCACACACTCTGCCCCCTGGGTCCCATATCAAGACATGAATTGCACGCCCCTGGGAAGCATAATCCTGAAATGTATCAACACTGTGAAACTTCTGCTCATGACTTGTGGCCTCATCCCTGAATGAGTCCATTCTCTAAGATACTACGAAGATCAACCTGACCTCCATCAACTACCCATGCAGATGCCATAATGAGGTACTGCAAGACCTTTGTGAGTCACCCTGAAGTGGTGTGCTCTCCTCAACACTGAAGCTCAAACAAATTTCCCTTGCAAAGGTCCACTCGCCTCTGTCAGTCAGTGAAATGTTTAACCCTGCAATCCCTGGATCCCATGCTAGCCTCTGTCGAAGATCACCATATTGTTGACACTGCACTATGCTGACCATGCTTCACTGCTCCCTGTATATATACTGGCTCATCCACTCCTGGATCCTCAAGATGAAGTACCTATGGCACTTGGACCTGCTGTCCAGAAGCTGCATCTGTAAGAACATCTTTGTGGAAGTAGTACCTGCCCAACCATCTCCATGCCTGATCATGATGATCAAGAGGGAGAAAATGTCTCACTCCATAGGACAAGTACATGCAGGCCCACTCCAAACCAACCCAAGGTGGAGTGTAGTCCCCATCCAAAGATGAACTATCACACACTCTGCCCCCTGGGTCCCATATCAAGACATGAACTGCACGCCCCTGGGAAGCATAATCTTGAAATGTATCAACACCGTGAAACTTCTGCTCATGACTTGTGGCCTCATCCCTGAATGAGTCCATTCTCCAAGATACTACCAAGATCAACCTGACCTCCATCAACTACCCATGCAGATGCCATAATGAGGTACTGAAAGACCTTTGTTAGTCACCCTGAAGTGGTGTGCTCTCCTCAACACTGAAGCTAAAACAAATTTCCCTTGCAAAGGTCCACTCGCCTCTGTCAGCCAGTGAAATGTTCAACCCTGCAATCCCTGGATCCCATGCTAGCCTCTGTCGAAGATCACCATATTGCTGACACTGCACTATGCTGACCATGCTTGACTGCTCCCTGTATATATACTGGCTCCTCCACTCCTGGATCCTCAAGATGAAGTACCTATGGCACTTGGACCTGCTGTCCAGAAGCTGCATCTGTAAGAACATCTTTGCGGAAGTAGTACCTGCCCAACCATCTCCATGCCTGATCATGATGATCAAGAGGGAGAAAATGTCTCACTCCATAGGACAAGTACCTGCAGGCCCACTCCAAACCAACCCAAGGTGGAGTGTGTGGTTCTCTGGCGCAACCCGAGTGAACATGATGTAAAACATCCTGCTAACAAAATGAACTCCTGGATCCCATGGCAAACTTGAAAGTTTATCACTTCCAGTCTCCACTAGCTGCTCCTGTGTCGAACTGATACTCACCATCACGCACCAAGTCTCAACTGTCTGCCTAACACGGTCCACCTTTGACCTTCTATATGTCGTAAAAGTAATCCTGTCAGGTGGTCTCGACCTACTCACTCTCCATGCCCTCTGCCACTGTCTATCTCTCCTCATGTTGTTGTCAATGATAAATGTGTCTGCCTAACACGGTCCACCTTTGACCTTCTGTATGTCGTAAAAGTAATCCTATCAGGTGGTCTCGACCTACTCACTCTCCATGCCCTCTGCCACTGTCTATCTCTCCTCATGTTGTTGTCAATGATAAATGTGTCGGGAAAGGATAATATAAACCTCTATAGCTGACTGTAGACCTGTAAAATATCACCTTCTTTGGTCAATCCCAAGGATTCAACCAAAAGCTCGTCCACTGGTATCCATGGTACATACTTTCATGTGATCATCATTGACTCCCAATCATCCAGTGCAATCGGAAGTAGCTCCTCCAACTGCTGGTCCACCAACCTATACCTCTCATCTCTCGTGCAATTGTTGATATGGTGAAGGTGATCTCCCCTAACTATGTGATGCTGTAAAGGAGTGGCATCTGCATGCTCCCCCAAGTGGGTCTCCTCCCTGCAAGGCAATACACCCCTCTGAATCCCACCATACATCTCGGCATGTCTCTGTGAGCTATCACTCACCACTGTATGCTCCAACATACTCATGTCATCTCCCATATATTCATGTCGCATCATGGTTCCTGAGCATACTATTGGATCAACCTTTGTCTGAAGGTCAACCGCTATATGAACACAAATGGAAGTGTCCTCCATCAACTGGTGCTCCTTTGCTAGAGCACCAACATCTTCTAGCCATGTGACCGAAGGACATATCCGAGTGTCCACTAGGATAGATGAAGTAGATCTCTTACGGATCTCCTCAAGAAGCTCCTCTGATTTGGACTTTGATTCTTGAAGGGTTATCTGTGTGCCTCTCAAGAATCCTCGAGCACTCTCCAACTTCCGAGTGAGTCGGTCCGTCTCCAAATCCTGCTCCCTCAAGGCCCTGCGATACATCTCGCCAATCCCCAAGAGGTAGTCCCTGTTTGTCAACAACTGTTGGTAGTCGGTCTTCATCATAGACACTCTCTCCATGAGAGTGTGAAAGTCATCCATGGAAAATCCATCATCTGAACTACCATGTGCCATTGATGCTCTCCAACAGTAATCTGTCATCAATGCATGCATGTCATCACTGCGCCTGGTGGTTGCCATGATCATATCCTCACCGACTCTCAATTGTGTTGCTAAGTGGGGTGAATCCTGATCACAGTCATGCTGAGGTGCCACCTCACGTCTCTAACTGCTAGTTCCATCACTGATATCCCCAACAATACTTTCTATAGAAGATAAAGTGTTGAACTGCCCACTGTCTATTGTTGCACTGGGTCTGCCCATATGTGACTGCACATCATCCTCAACTGCTAGCTCTCTCTGAATCATACTGTAACTGGTGTGAGCAACTGTATCCTCCTGTGCACTCACCCTGCTACTATCATCTGCGCCTGGATCCCATATAGATGTGTCCAGACAAGTGCTATGGTCATCCTGACTAATAAAGAGTGCATCCCCATCAACCTGTCAGTATCCACAATCTTCTCAACTAATGGAGTCTCCAAAAGTTGTGACTCAATCTCCTCATGCTGATCTGTATGTGTAAGGTCAACTGTTTGTACGTCTTGTATCTCATCCTGGATATGTGGATCCATGTGTCTCTAGTGTGTATCTCTCACGTACGGCCCCTCATGCTGATCTATATGTGTAAGGTCAACTGTCTGTACGTCCTGTATCTCATCCTGGATTTGTGGATCCATGTGTCTCTAGTGTGTATCTCTCACGTACGACTCCATCATATCTGTCATGCCACTGCTATCCTCATGTGATGTGGCGATCATAGGTGTCTGGAACGATGACAGATGTGTCATAGTCACCATAGGGTGCTCGTCATCTATAGGTGCTAGTATGTGTGAATCCTCACAAGTGTCACCACTCTGCTGAGGCGTACGGTCATCAATGGTATATGATATGTCTGCTGAGACACTTGTGCTATTGTCTTGTCCACCCAATTGTCCCTCCAATGTGCAAGGGTCGCTATCCTCCTCAAGGGCGCAAGAATCACTAGCCTCTGTGCAAGAGTCACTATCATAATCAGACTACTCCAAATAAGCATCTATCGCTCCATCCTCACATACCTCATCATCACTTTCATAGTGCACCTCAATAATATGCTTCTTACCCTTACCCATACACCTATGATCTGGTTCCCAAGGTACCTTGCACATGTAGCAAAGTTGTGTGCTCCTAATGGGTGTGGGGTTTCTCTGTTCTTCCATCCATCTAGCTATTCTGGCTTTCTTTTCCTCTGCTACAATGATCCCGTGTAAAACATCCTCTTCGCTCCAACAGGGATTTCTTAAGGCTACATATTGTAGAAAGTTTATTTGATCCCTAGTTTCCTTGCTAAGGCGGGAATATTTTATCTCACGGTAAATTATCTCAAGGTATATCTTATCCATTTCTCCTTATGGAAGACCCCTCTATGGCTCTGCATGCATGTGCTAATTCCCACTGGCTGACAGGAATCTAAGCTCTGATACCACTGTAATGTTCCCAAGCCAATATGCCAGGAACATCACGGTTTGGATGAATTTTAAACTCTTAATGGTTGTGGCATTTCATCAAACACTTTGCTTACTATTGTCTCTTACGTTGCGCTAGAGTTATATTGATGACTTATATGTGTGTTTGCAGCAACAGATAAGAAGATAAAACAACGAAACATACCTCAACCATATGTAAGACCAACAATGCAATAGACAACCCAACAATGATTCAGATCTGATCTTTATTCATAATAATAAGTAAGAACCTGATACAAGAGTAAGGCCGATTTGGAATGCTCAACAGATGGCTCCAATAAGCACAATAGAAGCTGTTACAAAATGCTCCAATAGAAGACTACAAGCCTCCAAAGGCTGACTACCAAATATTGGAAGAGATCTAGGCCGTAAGCAATACCAAACCTCCAACTGGAAAGGTCACGCTCTTTTGGAAGACTGAAACCCTCAATAATTCGGCCCAACTGAGGAAAGCCTCCAAATGAGTCCCAACTCGGCCAAATAATAGATCGGGGTGATAGGATCCCCCTCCTAAAGTCTCAAGCCGAAATGCTATGGATAACTCCTCCAAATGTTGAATCCTCCACTGAAGCTACGCCCTCCTGGAACCCTAAATGTGCCCAATAATTCGGCCCTGATGAAGGAGGCCTCCAAATGCCCTGAAACTCGCTAGGAAGACTGAAATCCTCAATAATTCGGCCCAATTGAGAAAAGCCTCCAAATGAGTCCCAACTTGGCCAAATGATAGATCGGGGTGATAGGATCCCCCTCCTAAAGTCTCAGGCCGAAATGCTATGGATAACTCCTCCAAATGTTGAATCCTCCAATGAAGCTACGCCCTCCTGAAACCCTAAATGTGCCCAATAATTCAGCCCTGGTGAAGGAGGGCTCCAAATGCCCTGAAACTCGCTAGGAAGATAGATCGGGACACGACAAGTCACTAGGTAAAGTCTCAGCGTCAGATATGAAGTATAACCCCTCCAAACTGAATAGATCTGAATCTCCAAAATGCTCTCTTTCTCTCCAATTCGTCCAATGCATCCAATAAATGAACTGGCTCATGAAACTCCTCCGGAATGCACTAGATCTATTGGCCAAGACCCTGCAATGAAAACCCAGGTGCTAGAATCTGTCGAAGCCCTTAGAATCCCTTGGAACGAACCTCCCTCAAAGAATGATGCACCCCCCTTGCTGGAAACCCCCAATGGTGCGCCCTCCTTCTCTTCCTATGCCTGTGGCTGGTGTAGAACCCTCTTGCACTGAATAGATCCGAACTAGAATGGTGTGGAGGAGTATTGCATCCCTGAGACCAAGCTTGGGACAAGCTAGGTGGAATCTTTCACCACCGAATCGTCCTCTAGGGTTTGTTAAGTCAAAACCCTCAAAACTCCCAAGGTATGGGCTCTCTAGCTAGAAACCATATATCAAAATGATAAACATACATGAATGAATGAGAGAATAGATGCCCTTGCCTCTTCTTTATACTTCCTTCTCACCTTGTCCCACCAAAGTGACTTTTACTTTATTAATTAATTAATTAAATCACTTTAATTAATTAATTAATCTTTTTACCTCTGAAAAGCGCCTTATCTCTCCTTGTGGCTTCACCGGCCACTGAAAGTCACTTCTCACCATGCTATCCTGTAGTGTTGCTCCTCCCAATTCAAATGAGCTATTACACTGAGAGGTTCCTCCAAGTATTGTGCCCAAAATGACCTCTTAAGTGAATTTAGTTATAGCTCAAAATACTTAAAATCATGGAAATCGTCGGAATGCAACGAAACCAAAGCCAATCTGTGCGGAATGGATCATAATAAAGAAATAGGATGAGCGATGCAAGCCTGACCCCAAAATACCTCTCAATATCTCATGTACTCGCTATAATCTCCATCTGGCTACTCTGATCATCATAACCCTCTGTAATGTAATGATGTCCCAAATTGGGGACATTACAGTCTTCCCTGCTAGAAAAGTGCTTGTCCTCAAGCAATAACCAAATCCCCACAAGTATAATACCAGGATCCCATGTCCACCTGTGGGACACATAGTAGTCCCCATCCAAAGATAAACTATCACGCACTTTGCCCCCTGGGTCCCATATCAAGACATGAACTGGAAGCCCTTGGGAAGCATAATCCTGAAATGTATCAACACCGTGAAACTCCTGCTCATGACTCATGGCCTCATCCCTAACTAAGTCCATCCTCCAATGTACTACCTGTTATCGCACGGTTTGTAGGAAGGGTTTAGATAGCTTGAGTCAAGGCTTAAAACCGGCGTAATAGGAGCTTCCCCACCCACTGTCACCTCGATGGGGG
>SNQJ01S0052967.1:30830-76361 GCA_010110895.2 Picea sitchensis | reverse complement strand
AAACCATTCAATTATATCCAATGAGAAATGAACAATAGTATAAGAGTTACACCAATACACCACAATACACCATGCACAATATATGAGAAATAATCAATAGTTTTTGTTCAAGGGAAGTAATGACTTCTAAAGGTAGCTACAACTTCCAAATGTAAAGTGAGGGATAAACCTCCAAGAGGAAGATGAAATCCTCCAATATCAAGAGATATTTGAACTCTCTATACTTGCCCCTTCCTTCCACCCAAAAATATACGAGAGATAATAAAACTTTACATTAAATCATCACCATCAACCAATCATCACATAGAACCTGATAATGCTTTCTGAGACTTCTTCAATTTCTGCAATTATTCAATTCTTGGAGTACTATGATCTTGTAGATAATGTTTCTCAATGTATTCTCTGAAACTCTTCTAATTTTCACTCCTTGAATCCTCCCCAGAAAGAGGTTATAGAAAGAATGGTAGACTTTATTCAATTCTGGTCTGTTCAGAAGACCCAACTTGTACAACATACCCCGCGCTCAATATTTGGGAGGGATAAACCTCCAAGAGGAAGATATTAACTCACAATATCAAGAGATATTTGAACTTCTATCCTTTCCTTCTTTCCACCTAAGAATAGATGAGAGATAAGAATCCTTTACATTAAATTATCACCATCAACCAATCATCACATAGAACCCGAGCAATGTTTTCTTCGACTTCTACTGCACTATTCAATTATTGGAGTATTATGATCTTGTAGATAATGTTTCTCAATGTATTCTCTCAAACTCTTCTAATTTTCACTCCTGAATCCTCCACAAAAAGAAGTTAAAGAAAGAATGGTAGACTTTTATTCACTCCCCCTGTCCTGCTCGTATGACCCAACTTGTACAACATGCCCCGTGGCTCAATATTTAACATCTGATTCTCAAACTCTCACAAAAGAAACTACAATTGCACTCTTCAAATGGAATTGGTCCCACTGCATTTGGAGTATGTATGAAAAGTTATGACAGTTTTACCCAACACTCTTTATTGTCTAGCTTTAGGACTAGTCACAACCCTATATTCCATGAGGTAATCTCCATAATTATAGCGAATCAAGAGCTGAAATTTTTACCAGAGGTACCCTTGATATGTTTTCTCAATACCATAGAGATTTCACCATCTGAATCGTTCTAGAAAAAGTTAAAGTAAAATGTAGGCATTTAATCTGAAAATAACATAATCTAGGAACACATCACCAAAGACTTTCATCCTCCCTTGGAAATCCCATTTCCTTCTTTTACTTCTTCCTCCTCAAATTCGACTCAGATCAAATGAATGTATAATGATATTTTATTTATATCATTTATGTCACTCCTTTTAACATTAGGCCGACCCCGACACTTTATTTTGTAATTATTTCTTTAATTATTTTCGTGGCCTACATAAATTTTTCAATTCACTTTGTCATCTTCAAAAATTCATTTCTCCTCAACTATGAGATCCATGTGATGTGCCACATACCACCGGAAATAATATGATGTATACTATCCATTCATGGGTGTTGTATATGCATGTGCATTTTCCTTCATGTCCAAATACCTTTATCAATCTTGCGGTCCAAAACCCATGACTAGGGTTGACATCAATGACAACAATCAATCTTCCAACACGTACATCTTCTTCGATGAGTCAAGATGGTAGATGTAGGGTATCAAGTGGTCTTTTATGTATTCCACTATGATACTCATAGCATTAATGTCATCATCTTTGAACTTCTCCATAGCTGCAACATTCTGCGGTTCCTTCTCTTTTCCTTCTTCAAACTTTGGTTTCACGATATCCAGCACTTTATTATTGGCAAGGATGAGGTCAATCCTTGTCTTCCATGCTCTGAAGTTAGAGGCTCCATCTAACTTTTTCTCTGACTTCATAGAATAAGTCATGGCTGCTTTGACTTGGTCAAACCCTAGATTTGACCACAAACTAAAAACTTCACGTCTTGGCTTGCTGAGAGTATTAGGAGATGCGCTAGGCTAGAGCACACTGATCTATCCAAAGATTAGGTCAATCCATTCACTTAAGGTGCCTCAACAAGAGGATTAGGGTTTCTGCAACTGCTTCTGTTAGTAACCCTAGCGATAATGTCTTGGAAGTTGCTTCTGCTAGTAACCCTAGCGACACTTCCTCAACGAGCTCAATATCCTAGTGGCCATGTTTCCTTCCAGCGTTTAGACTGAATGAAGAAGTTGTGGGCCCATAACCTGTTAGAATATGAAATATGTGTGCTCGTTTTACCATTGACAATACTCTTGTCACCCAACCATAGGCCGAAGCCACCCTCCAAGCACCTTAACCTTGATAGAGAATCATTCTGAAAGCAAACCCTAGGCTAGATATCCAAACAATGGGTAGCGCACCTTTCCCCAAGGATAGCGCATCAACAAGAGCTAATCAGATAGTCCAAACCCTAGGCAAGAGATAGTCCAAGCCAAACGTGATCGTTTAGCTACAACAACTGCAATGGTAGCTCTCCTCAAACCTGCGCACAAGACTGGGCATTGCAGTGCGCATAACACTGGGCACTGCAATTTTGAGACTGCCTACCAGAATGAGAACTGACATCCTATATTTATACTAATTCTGACTAATTGTCTGGGCTGAATTCGCATTCTGGGTATCTGTCTGTTCAGTATATTTATTATTTCTAGTCGACTTCTTCTCTTGGAGGCTAATAACCTAATATAAGTTATCTTCTTGAGCCGACAAGTCTTCTAGGGTTATTAGCCAACTCATTAGGGTTTCTTCTTGCTTCCCGGAGTATTCTATCCTTGTCAGGTTTACACGTGGAGGTAAAGACCTCCCGCAGCTACCATAATATCAACAAGGAGGATGTGAGTGGCATTTATCATTTGATGGAGGAGACTCGTGTAATGGTTGAACATGAGGAGCATTCAGGTTTGCAGGCATTTGTGGAGAGGTATGACCCAAAGGTTTCTGATTATGCACATGTTTTGCATTATAGTGATCAAGAGCCATTTCTTGTTTAGATCCCATTGAAGGCTCAAGTCATGATCACTGATAATATAGTTGAGCATATACCTGGTGGACCAGCCAACAAGGAAGTATATGCATCCATGGATTGTGGGGACAAGTACATTACTGATGAGGACACATCCATTCGGGATCTAGGTTCATCTAAAATTAGTGTAGTGATTGATATGATGACACGTATAGGATACAAAATGATATGCAATGGTATACAATGGTATGCAGTGGTATACAACAATATGCAGTGGTGTGCAGTAATACGCAAAGGGGTGTAGTGGTACACAATGGGATATGATGGAGTTTAGGGGAGAGTCATACTCTCACTCGATGGTGCATGGAGGTTCTAGAGGAGGAGAATCCACTCTTTTGCGACAGTACATGGACTCTGGAGGTTGTACTCTCAACAACAATACTGTTTGTGATGATGGAGGGAGTATGGTTTACCATCTGTGTGAGGAGACACCTTTGGTGATCCAGGATCTTTTCATCACGACTTATAAAGAATTGCATTAAATGAGCATAAATTAAAGTGCACCATTAAAGAAGGGAAAAATTAAAAATGAAGAGACATAAGCATCAGATCTAAACACAAAAAATTGATAACGGAGTTCGTCCCTAGTGGACTACGTCTCTGGGTCTTGCTCTCAAATGGGTAGGCTCTTTCATTAACTCAGCAAAAGAATTTGGCAAAATACATGAATATACCTCATTCTGAAATCAAGCTGCAGAAATAATGCTCAGATCAAAAAACATACATCAGCATTGGATTCGTGGCGTCGAATTACCCAAAAATGATTGTCTACATGCTTCGATCTGACTCTAGCACTCCTAGGCCCAAGAGGAATTATGTCTCAGTTTTCGTGCCCTCTGCAACCTACACTTATGACAATATTTGCCTCGTAATAGGTGCCCACAGTCGTATGGTATGATCGCGCCTCCCCCCATCTCTGGGCGGATTGTTGTTTTTAAATAATAAAACCGATGGATAATACCAAGCAACACCGGTGGCACGTTGGTTATGGCGGAGTTATAAAGGCGTTGGGTAAGGTGAAGGTTCCGGGGTTGAAACCACCAGACTACATTTTGGTTGTTCATTATATATATATGGTACAATGTATCCATTTCTCTGGTAAGTTTAGCAACCCACTAAAATTTTCTCCAACGATTATTTAAAATTGGTATGGTGCGCCAGATTTGGCGGACCCGCAATTTTTTTAAAAACAAAATTCGTTCACGGGCCAACATTGGGCATTTATGGGATGCCACGTGTCGCTTGATGATTGGGCCACATGGTGCCCACTGATAAGCCCACCTGCATGCTGATGTGGCTACCTTGTCACTCTGCACTGACACGTGGCACTCCCTGGGTGGTGCCACGTGGCATCGCTTGGGGGTGCCATGTGACACTTTTTTATTGGTCCACATGGACCCCTGAAAATCCCATTGGCATGTGACACATGGCAACCTCTAGTGCTGCCACATGACATGCTGACATCAACATCTCGTACGATGATGTGACCCTTCCATGTCAGCTGTTGATGTCATGCTGACATCAGCAGTACAGATGATGATGTGTCCCCTGCTGACTGGCCTTGTTTGAGCGAAACTTTGACCGCGAATATCTTTCAAACCATAACTTTGTTTGATGATCCGTTTGCACCATTAGAAAGCTTGCGATGTGATCTTCGCGATCATGTCATTTTCACTAGGTTTTAAGAACTTTGATTTTTCCCCTTTCTTTGTCTACTGGAGCTAGTCTGAGCATTTTGAGTTGCCTCTGTGAGTTCTGAGTTACTTATCCTTCTTTGGATCCTTTTTGGACCACCAAAAGATTTCATCAATCAACTTGTAAGTGAGGGGATTTCTCGCTCACTCTTTCCTTCTCGATCTGCCATGCCCTGTTGGACTGTGTACCATTTAGGCATACTCGAAGATAAGTAATGTCATTCCTGCGTGAAGTCCTCAGTCTTCGATCTAGGATGACATCTTCCTCCATCTGCTCCTTGACTGCTTGGATGGCCTGCTGAATCTTATGAATGAAATTGTGGGCTGCATCTCTCTCCCTTACATCTTTCCCATACAGCAAGTCCAAGGGGATCTTAGGTGAATACCCAAGACAAGTCTCAACTGGCGAATCCTGAGTGAAAGAATACATGACTTGATTATACATAGGTTGAGCATACAGTAACTGATCATCCCATGACTTAGGATGTTGGCTGCAATATCCTTGAAGCAACTGAACCACCATATTGTTTACAACCTTTGCCTATATGTTGGCCTGTGGATGGAAATAAATGCTCATCCCCATCATGGTGCCCATGAGCTGCCGCAATTTTTTCCAATATTATCCTAACAATCAAGACTCTCGACCGGAGTTAATGAACGTGGAAAACCCAAAATGGACCCTTACATACTAGGATAACAAACAAGCAATTTTGTTGTCACATAACCTATCCACTGATACACATAAGTAGACATGACTCATACTATACATGGGTAATCCCCTTACAAAATCCACTGAAAAAATTTCCCAAGGATAAGAGGAAATAAGAAGTGGTGTGTACACCCCTGGTCTTTCAATAGTGGGCTTACAAAAGTACAACACACAGTCGTTTACAATAATGGTTACAAATACTTTCCTTCGAGGCAAATGCCATCCCTATAAATACATTACAATTCCCAAATGTCTAAGTACAACTGAAACAAAAGCTTCTTCATTTACATGCACTTCCCTGTAGGAAGGAAAGAGAGGTTTACTCAAATGGTGGAGTAAGTTGTCCTGCAAACATAACTTCTTCACCTGCAAACCCTGGAAGATCCCACATACATCTTTGAAGATTTCATCAATAAGATACCATCCATCATTATTGATATGATCTAAGGAAACATTCTTCAAACTAATAGATGTAACAATAGGATATCTAAAAAGCATGTTTGTCCTTATGACATTGGTATTGGCACTGGTTTCAAACTTTCATGGTTTCTGAAGGTCAGGTAAGGTGAGCATTGGCACAATGTCGATATTTAAAGTGTTGAAGGTCTTCTGTTTGCTGCCTTTCCACTGAAAGACTTGTCTCATCTCAAGAAATTCATTCTTATGTAAATGATCAAGAGCATTAACAACATCAGACTTATCATGGCATTCCCCCTTTACAATCGCGAGTACACGATTATTTTTAGTGTTTATAACTCTTTTTACTTGGCCTGAGCTAACAAGTGTTGTTTTGTCCTTTATGTTATGAGATTTAATGATGTATTCCACTCCATATTTTGTAAGATGGTTTTTTTTTTCCTTCCGAAAGAAGATATCCTTTCTATCATACAAATAAGGACTCTCTAATACAATACCATAGACATCCAAAGGAACCACATCTAGATCCACTTCATCTATCATCTTACAAGCAATAGCAAACCTCAACCTACACTGCCTAGTGACATTTAACTTTGCTTTATCAGATACCCAACCAATAGGGTAAGGTTTATGGTGAGGTCTTGTGGTTAATTCCAATTTCTTAACAAGTGTCTTTGATATTAAATTGACTTGGGAACCCAGATCAAATAATGTGTATATCTTTGTATGCTTCGATACAACTCTTATGTGGAATAGTGCACTTCTCCTTTTATCATCATCATGTGATCCATTTAAAGAACTTGAACATGCATAAAAGGAATCTTTACCTTGCATCCCAACTGCTACGATCCTTTCTTCGTCACCTGAATCAGAACCAAGATCATGGTGCACTGTAGCAATGGTATTTGGCTTCCCCTTGCCTCGAAACTGCTTTGGCCTTAACTCTGGATGTAGTTTCTGACAATGTTCGCGATCGTGACCAATTTTATCGCAATGGCTGCAAGAGGGTTTTCCTTCTTTCTTCTTTGATGTAGCTATCCTCTTGTCCTTCCCATTTCCTTTCCCGTTGAAATGGTTTTTAGAGTGCTTGAATGGATTTTACTCCTGTCCATTCTTACCCCTACTTTCAAGGTGAGTGGCTTGCACACAAACTTCGTCAAGACTAGTGGGGTTAAACAATAGTAAAGTATGACAAATATAATTGGGAAGTGTGGCAATATACTTCATTAACGTTTCATAGGAATCTAAAGGAATTTTTAGTGCAAGTGCTTTCTTCCTAAATTCCTCTATGAAACTTTGGATTGTTTGACCTTTACTTTGCCTTAAAGTTTGCCATTCCATCATTGCTTTACGTAAATACCCTAATGGATAAAATTGTTTCTTTATGGTTGATTTAAATTCCTACCATGAGGAAAGACGATTACCACACTTACTTCTGTCCTGAAGCTTGGTCTCCCACCATACGAGAGCGGTGCCTTCCAACTGAAGAGAAGTTAGTTGCACTTTAACATCCTCTTCATCAATATGCTGGACACGACAATACACTTCAATCAATCGGATCTAATTATCTATCTTTTTAGGATTAGCATTTCCATTAAACATAGGTAAAGCAAATTTTACATCAAGCTTTAATAATGGTTTCTTAAAAGAGGCTTTATGGCTAGAATGATGAGGATGATGAGAATGCTCAGAGGAAGAAGAACTATAGCTCGAAGGTGAATATGGAGGCTCAGGAGAATCTCCTCCAGCCCCTTGGTTTACCAAAGCATCATCATCTGCATGTGCTTCCTTTTTCTTCCCTTTCTTCTTCATCCTCTTCCCGTAATCTCCATACATTCGCTCAACCATTTCTGACATGCGATAAAAGACCATGTGAAAGTTTTTCTCTTGTTCATCACGCTTGTCCTCTTCTGCCATTTTCTTCCTTCAGGATGCACGACCAACTTCGGGATTCAAAGTCTTAAGAGTTCCTTCACCTTGTTTATGTTTGGCCCTAGTAAGCATTCACACTCAACAATTCAACTCAAAGATGATTGTTCTGATACCAACATGATCTAGGATCTTTTCATCATGACTTATAAAGAATTGCATTAAATGAGCA
Organism: Picea sitchensis; assembly: GCA_010110895.2. NCBI lineage: Eukaryota > Viridiplantae > Streptophyta > Pinopsida > Pinales > Pinaceae > Picea > Picea sitchensis. Next base: position 68,386 of record SNQJ01S0052967.1, on the reverse strand, counting down.
TAAATTAAAGTGCACCATTAAAGAAGGGAAAACTTGAAGAGACATAAGCATCAAATCTGAACATAAAAACTTGATAACGGAGTTCGTCCCTGGTGGACTACATCTCTGGGTCCTCCTCTCAAATGGGTAGGCTCTTTCATTAACTCAATAAAAGAATTTGGCAAAATACATGAATATACCTCATTCTAAAATCAAGCTGTAGAACTAATGCTCAGATCGGAAAACATACATCACCACTGGATTCATGGTGTTGAATTACCCAAAAATGATTGTCTCCACACTTCGATCCGACTCTGTCACTCCTAGGCCCAAGATGAATTTTGTCTCGGTTTCTGTGCCCTATGCAACCTTCAATTATGACAGTTTCTACCTCATAATCCGTGCCCACAGTCGTATGGTACGATCACGCCTCCCCTTGGCTCTGGGCTGATTGTTGTTTTTAAATAATAAAACCGATGGATAATACCAAGCAACACTGGTGACACGTTGGTTATGGCGGAGTTATAAAGGCGTTGGGTAAGGCGGAGGTTCCAGGTCGAACCCACTAGACTCCATTTTGGTTGTTTGTTATATATATATGGTACAATGTATCTGTTTCTCCACTAAGTTTAGTGACCCGCTAGAAGGTTCTCCAACGATTATTTAAAATTGGTGGACCTGCCATTTTTTTTAAACGAAATTCGTTCACGGGCCAACATTGGGCATTTCTGGTTTGCCATTTGTCGCTCGATGATTGGGCCAAATGGTGCCCACTGATACACCCACCTGCATGCTGACATGGCTGCCCTATCACTCCGTACTGACCTGTGGCGCTCCCTGGGTGGTGCCATGTGGGGTTGCCTGGGGGTGCCACATGGCACTTTTTTATTGGTCCACATGGACCCCTGAAAGGCCCATTAGCGGGTGACACCTGACAACCTCTGGTGCTGCCACATGGCATTCTGACATCAACATCGCGTATGATGATGTCACCCTACCATGTTAGTTGTTGACGTCAATAGTACGGATGATGATGTGTCCCCTGCTGACTAACCCTGTTTGATTGCAACTTTGACCGCAAATATATTTCAAATCGTAACTCCGTTTGACGAGCCTTTTGCATCGTTAGAAAGCTTGTGATGCGCTCTTCGCGATCATGTTGTTTTCACTGATTTTGGGGAACTTTGGATTTTTTTCCCTTTCTCTGTTTGCTGGAGCCATTCTGAGCGTTTTGAGTTGCCTCTGTGAGTTCTAAGTTATTCTTAGCCTTCTCTGGATCCTTTTGGATCATTTGGAGGAATGCAATGGTATGGGAGTAGCATGGAGTCCAGGTGACTATTCAAATAGTCCATTAGCGCATAAAGATGAGTTCCATGGAGCGGTACACTCCTCGAAGATTGATCTTCACTAGAATATCACCAGGACATGGTCAGTGACCAAGAGACTCACAAGATTGTTCACATGTATCCTTATGATGTTTTGGCCATGCCCTTGGGATTGACCAACGCACCTACCACTTACCATATTTTCCTAGAGTTGCAGAGTTTTGTGTTTCTATTCTTTGATGCTCTTAGTATATACCACAGGACATGGGAGGATCCCTTGAGACAGTTAAATGAGACATGGGGCATTATAGACATGACAAAGAGTTCTTATTTAGGGCATTTGGTCAGTGCACATGATGACATGGATAGATTGAGGTGACATGATCTACTACAGAGGTGACACATATTTAGTCCTTGAGGCCACACTTAGGGAGATGATCGTGAGGGCGATGCATGATACACCTTCGATATAAATTCTCCAGGACTTGTATGAGCATGAGGTGCCACATATGGCATAGCTACTTTACATGAAAGTGTCTAGACTCTAGGCATTGTTGGAGTACATTATCAGAAGTAGGGAGATAATATTTCTCTATGCGGTTTGGCAAGGGTAGGATAGACTAGCATGCACATAGTTGATTCTTAATATCTAGTTTTCATTAGTTGAGTGCATACAAGGCTCAGAGATGGGGCTTGATTGGATTCCAATAGTTATTAGTATGGCACAACATCAATCAATAGGAATTGGAAGTGGTGGAATTCCAACTTGGCTGTGGGATCCAGGGATTCATCTCACTGATAGATTTCTTTGGATTGTGGTATTGATCGGTAGAGCAATGATAGTGTTTGGTCTACCTTATTTCTGGGACACCAATAGAGTTGGGGTTGAGACTTATCCTATATGGCAGGACATATTTTCTCTTCTGATATGTAGGATCGAGTTCGACAATGGATTTGTAGACTTTGGCTTCATGGAGATACCTTTGCAGGTTAAGATTCTTGATAGTGATTTAAGTTCATATAGGTCTTTCAATATGGGATTCTAGAAGAGGGGGATGTAGACTGGACACGTTCGTCCAACGATTGTGAATAGAGTGGTATAGTGTTGGCATGGTGGTTCCTTTCAAATATTAGCTTGGGACCCTAGGATTACATGGTTGGACAGTCCAACGATTGATAGAGATGAGAGGATCTTTATCAAGGAAAATCACTTAGATTTTCCATTGGGATTCAATCTAGAGGAGGGTGTTTCACTTTTCAACGATTCATTGAGCGTTTGTAGCGCCTCACTTCGGTGGTAGTATGTTCAACTAGAGGAGGCCATGATTGTCTTAGGGAGGTGGTGGAGGCCAGGATCATTTTCTATAATGGCCGATTGTTATTTTCAGGAGTTTACTCCTGGGGTGCAGGGGATTGGTTCCCTAGTTTAGCGACTATTTGAGGAGATGACTGAGTTTTTGTAGTGTCGATTTGTTCTACATATCGACAATATTCAGGAGGTTTCTACCTTTTTGGACTACACAATGAGAGAAGGATGCTTCACATCTTCGAGGATGATTTGGGACCCTAGTATCATTTTCAGTTTCAATCTGGTTCAGTTGATGGAATGTCAGGTTGTGATGACATTGCTTGAGGACAAGCAATATTTGTGAAGGGAGGATTGTAATGTCCCCATTTTTGGATTCCCCTGCTTTATAGTTGGAGGTGACCCTATGGGTTTATGTTAGCTTGGCCAGAGGGGTAAATGGAGGTTAACAGTGGGCTTGAGCGAATCATGAGGAGTTATATGAGGCCCAACCTAGTCCATTTACCATATTTCATCATCAGGATCACTTCCACACAGTTCGTTATTGGTTCCATGGCATTCTGACAATTCAGGTAAATTAAATATATTATTGAGTATAAATTAATTAAATGCACTAAAGGTGTTATTTGGGTCATATCATTGGAGGGAACACCTTAGTGTAATAGCTCGTTGGAATCGGGTCGAAAATATATAAAGGTCAGGATCATGAGAAAGGGACTTCCGACGTCCATGATTGTGTTACAAGCCAATTAATCAATTTTCGGCATTAAAAGGGGAAATAGGGGTCATGTGGATTTGGTCAAAAGAGGAAAGATCTAGAAGGGATTTAGAGAAGTATAAAGGAAATGTAACACTTCACCTTCCTCATAATATGATTTGATATTTTATTTGGAGTGCTCTTGGAGCCGAGGTTTTTGTTGGGGTTTTGGCAAAACCCTTCCACTGTTTGGTTTGGTTTTGGTGGTGCAACATCCAACCTAGCTAGACAAGAGGGGGATCCATGCAAGATTCCCATTGGATATCCACTTTGTGTTTTGTCTTCAGCTTCAAAGGTGCATTGATTTTCCCAGAGGTTTGCGAGGATTGTTTGGAGGGTCGATATACTTCCTTTATGCAGGGCCATAGTGCATTACGAAGGTTGTGAATCTTGTGGAGTAGGCCGTGAGGATGGGAAGAGGTCGCGGGTGGTCTTTGGGGGTCCATAAGAACATGTTGAGGCACTAAAGGGAGGTTGTGAACCCCTTTGAGGATACATGAGGGTATAGTGTAGGCTGTGAGGGGAAGGAGAAGTGTTGTGGGCCCTTGGTACAATGTAAAGAGGGTCGAGATCCCATTTGAGTGAGTCGCAGGAGTTAGAAGGAAGGTCGCAGGAGTTAGAAGGAAGGTCGTGGGCCTTGACAGACTAGTGGAAGTTGGGGAGAAGGGAAACAACCCCGTTCTAGGTATTTAGAGGGTCAAGGGAGGCTTGGGGAACCTTGGAGCTGACACATCAATTTTTATGAGACATTGACATCATTTCCTAGGTCTTTTTTGTTTGAGTTTGTAGTGTTTGTTGCAACTGTTATAAGCAACCATTCTAGATCTATTATTGTTGTTGTATTTCCAAACTCCATTCTTAATAAAGAATGCCACTGTTGTCTCCACCATTATTTGTGTACTTGGATTACATGTAAGTACTCTTGATGTAATGCATGCAAATTATTCATAGAAAGAAATATATCATATTTCTGCATAAAGAATATATGAATACAATTATTCGATAGAAGTACAACACCAGATTTACATAGTAAAACACTAACATCCTTGCCTAGCACATTTGGGGATATTACAATGCAAATCAAGAAAAATTATCAATTAGGTTCTAAATTTATCTAGGTGGATATTGGTGGCCACCCACCTATTCCTTTGACTCAATGGTTCTCTATCGTCTTGGCAATTTTTCTACGGTTTTTTGAGTTCGATACTTCCAAGGCCATTTTAAGGCCCTAAACGGTGTTTTTTGGACATTCGATGGGCCGAAGGTTGGCAATGACATGTCCTAGCTCCAACCAAAAGTTGTAATCCTCGAATAACTCTTTCAAACAAGCTATCATGCGCCCCAAACGAAGATTGTATGCAAAAGTTGTGCCCCCGGGAAGTTGATGTATCAACTAACCACCTTGAGGCCCTCAATACTTTTGGCATTTCATCTTCGAGGGTTAGGTGTTTGATGTTTAGGGTTTTTGCCTCTGATTTTTTTAGGCTTCATGACAAAATGACCTTTTCGACCTCTTCGTAATTAGCTTTTTGCAAATGAGCGTAGCCGAGATCTCTTTCTCTTTAGAGAATCTACCACCATTCTAGCCAGTTTGTGTTGTACAATTTTATGTTATTTTATTTATTAATAGAAGTTGGGTTTCACTGTATTTCTGTGTTCTCTGCTATATTTATGTATGCGTTCCATTTTGTTTTCAATATAATTCAAATCATAAATTGTTGTTCTCACAATTTATATCAAAATGCAATAACAAAAATATAAAACAATATATTATAAAAATATTTGATTTTGAAATGATTAATTGAAAATTTGTAAAAAAAAATAATTAATTAAAATATATACATATCGGTGCATTGTATTCTTATGAACTCACTAGACAATGCGTGGAATAATATAGAAATCAGTGCGTTTTGAGGAGTCATACACATTGGTGCACATTAATTATAATAATGCATCGGTACGAACTATTAAGAAAAAACATTGTTCTGTAAACGACATAAAATACTATAATATTTATTGTTTCAAATTTGTACGTTGGTCATGTTTATAATATGCACCGGGGCACAAAATGCAATATACACACTAGTGCGTTACATTTATTATATGCATTGAGACTCTAAATATAATGTACGCATTGGTACGCTACATCTATTATACGCACGGAGACTCTAAATATAATGTACGCACCGGTGCTTAATAAAAATAATGGCTCTGACATCTCACCTCAAATATTCAAAATTTCACTACACTTCGGTACACATGATAAATAAACACTAGTACATACTAATTACACATGCACTGGGGCACACACTATATTAATTTCACCAAGGCTCAGGATAATTCAAACGCACCGATGTGCACTATAACTTAAACGTATCAGGGCGTACAAAAATTAAAAAGCATCGGTGCTTCTGATCCAGAGTTATAAATGGAATGAAATGAAATACAAAGTTACAACAAAAACACATAGATACAATGATACTCGATTTCTATTATTAAATGAAATGCGTTGAACTGTAGAAAAATGCAGAATGAAACAAACTCACTCAAATGGTGTTAACTGATCTTTGAGAAGAGATGTGATGGCTACGCGCATTCGCCAGAGTGCGTTACAATGAGGCCGAATGGCATTTTTATCATAAAGAAGCAATGAGTAAACCCTACATAAAAAAACCTAACCCTAGGAGATGAAACGCCAAAAGGCTTGTGGGCCTCGATGGGGTTAGTTGGTACGCCAACTTCTCGAGGTCGTAACTTTTGCACATGATCTCCGTTTGGCGCGCTCAATAGTTAGCTCAATCCTCCCCCGCTTATGAAGCGATGGTTTCCATTACATTAAGTGCCTCCATCATGTGGGAAAACTTCTGCTAAAATAGGCCTCGGGTGAGCCACTTTCCCTGGTATAGAAATTGCCTTGCTTTAATAACCCGATGAAGTTGGATCCTCTGTTGGTGAGTGCCCTTAACCTATGTGTCCATGATCTGATCGATGGTTGCTTGTTCCATACAATCATGGTTGAGCTCTGTCGTTGTCAACTTCTTTGCTATCTCTGATGTGTCCAATAATGGTGGAAAGTATGGCCGAAGGAGGTCCACATTGAACACTAGGTGCAAACCAAGTAAGGGTGGAATGCTCAGCTCAAAATCATTGTCACCCATAGCCTTGGTGATGGTGTAAGGACCATACCGAAGTGGATGGAGCTTATGATGAGCTCTTGTAAGGCGCTCCTTCTACAAATGTAACCAAACCTTGTCTCTAACCCGAAATTTGTGTGGCACCCGATGTTAATCATGGCGTTTCTTGTACTTAGCATTGGCTTTATGCAAAATATCATGGATCTGTTGGCAGATGTGTTGAAAATGTTCAATAAACTTGGTGGTTGTGTCAGCCTCAGAGTAAACATGGGAATATTCTTCCCATGTGGTCATAAGGGGTAGTGTGACATCAATGGGATCCAATGGTTGAAATCCAAACCTTAGTCCCACCTCAAAGGGGGTGTGGTCGGTTGAGATATGGAGAGCTCTGTTGTAGCTGTGATGAACATAGAGGAGACTCTCATCCTGTAACACACCCACAATGTGGCATACACATTTTCTCCTTTCTTAAAGGACAAAATATTCGTTCATGGTTTCTAATTTGGAAATTTGGGGAACCAATGCGACCTCTTGATCAAGGATCTCTGATTCTAAAGCCAAAAAACTCTCTGAGACCTTGATGGTCTCATTCCGTAATTAAACACAGAACCTTTCGACTTCTTGGTGTTGGTTTAAGGGCACCGACAAACTTCCCTTTCACTCCTTCGCGAAATCTCAGAGTATTGGGCATTAGCTCATTTTATGGATAAGCCCCCTCTTGATGTGACTTTGGTCGAAGACCTTACATGACCGTGTGATTGCGAACGCCGCCAAAGGTGGTTTGAATCAAACTGCTTTTCAACCTGCAATTCTCCTAGAGCCTCCACGTATCCTCTTTTCAAATCCATGGCTTGAATTGCGTCCCACCCTCAAATTTTTAATGTTCGTGCAATTCCTATCCGTGCAATGCTACGGGATCGTTGATCTCCCGATCTTGATAGTACTTTGAAAACTAGAGGTTCATATCTGCCCCTCTCAGACCTACGGATCAGATCTTACCTCTTGCAAAATCAACGGAAGAGATCTCCTTCGTGATTTTGGGTTTTAAAAGTTTCAACTGTCAAAACCCTGCTCTCTTTCGTACTTCAATCTTTCGAGTTGACGATTTGTGGACACATGTCCTCCTAATCAATGACCCTACCTTTACTTTGGGTGGTTGACCTTTCAACTGGATCAACGGTCTTGTGGCCCTCTTCTCGATTAACGATCGAGATTTCCTTCGGGTTTCAGACTTCTGAGATCTCAAATATCAAACTTCACCCTTTTTCCCAATGCCTTTTATCTGGAGGCTATAATCCACTGATGCGTGTCCTCTTGATTTGACGATTGAGGATTACTTCAGGTCTTTACCCGGAGTCCACAAATTTGCTCCATGTCTCCCTTAGATCGAATGAGTATGAATTACTTCAGATATTTATCCAGAGTTCTAAGATTTTTGCCATGTCTCCCTTGGATCTGACGGCTATGAATTACTTCATATCTTTATCCGAAGTTCTCAGATTTTTTCCACGTCTCCCTTGGATCTGATGGCTCAGATCCACTTCGGTTGATCTGATGCTTGATATTCACTTTGGACGATCTGATGACTCATCTTCACTTCAAATGATCGGACGATTGAGATTTACTTTGGATTTCTGAAAGTTCGGACTTAAGAATTCTCAACTCTCAATCCTTGCCTTCTCCTGAATAGACAGTATCTAATGGCTCAGATTCACCTTGGTGATCCAACACTTGAGATGTACTTCGGGTGATCTTACGGCTCAGATCTGCTTCAGTTGATCAGACGATTAGGATTCACTTTGGATTTCTAGGACTTCAGACTTCTCGAATCTCAAATCTCAATTGAGAACCTATCAAATGGATTTCCTGGAGCTACTGATCTGACGACTCAGATTCACTTTGGCAATCCGATGCTTGAGGTTTACTTCGAATGATCTGATGATCAATGTTTACTTCGGGTCTGCACCCGAAATCCACAGATTCACACCATCTGTCCTCTAGATATGATGGTTGAGATCTACTTCTCGGATGATTTGACGGTAGACGTTTACTTAGGGTCTTCACCCAGAATCCACAGATTCATGCCACCTGTCCTCTAGATCTGATGGTTCAGATCTACTTCTCAGATGATTTGATGGTTGATGTTTACTTTGGGTCCTCACTCGAAATCCACAGATTCATGCCACCTGTCCTCTAGATCTGATGGTTTCTGTCGCTCCTCCTCCTGAGCTTTCGACTTCCTCTAGCTTAGAGGATTTTCTAAGTATTCAAAGGCGTCGGCCTTTGTTCCTCCTATGAGTCCATCTCTTGGACCTCATCTGCACTTCTGAAAAGCGCTTATCTCTTCTTAGCTTCGGGACTTGGAATAAGTCCTACTCTTGTGCCCTCTTAGCACTCTCTCTTCTGAGCTTCAACTGCTCGGACCTCGAAGGTCTTTAACCCTTCTATTTTTTAAAGGGATGTTTGTGCCCTCCTGGAAAATTTCTCTCAGGCACTCCTTACTGAGTTGTAGAGTGTTCAGTAACTTTGTGAGTGTGTCCTAAGTGCTCTATAACTTTTCCTTCGGGGTTTTGGTCACTCCAACACGTGAATCTCCCGGAGCGCAGACTCCAAATCTCATAGATCGGACGGTTGAGAAGGATCTCGATGGATCCAGAGATCCATGGTCCAGATTAACTTCGGGACTTCGGGGATTTTTACTTCCCTTACGATGAACTCACAGTTCGATGAACTCGTGAAGTTTCGAGAACTCAAGGGGTTAACTCCCACACTCCTTTCCGTATCCAACGATCACAATGAACCTTGGCTCTTTTTGAATAGTTTCTTGTTCATTTTTCATCCAAACAAAGGAGCCTTCCCTTTAGATACTTCAATCTCGCTACTCTTCCTGAGCTTTGTTAGTTCTGAAAGGCTTAAGAGCTTTGTGCTCTTTCTCTTGGATGTAACACTTGGAAGAATCCTTCAGCGCACCCCTTACTTTCATTCCACAAATCTAGAACTTAAGTGGTTCTTGGTCTCTGTTTTCCTCCTAGAGAACCTATGCATACGTTCAATATCTCTCCTGAGATTTAACAAACTCTGTCCTCCAAGGGACTCAGAATTACTAGGAGGTTCGACATGTGTACATGAAATTATGCCCAAGGTCGACGAACTCACAGTTCGTGGCTCTAGCTTAATCCCCCACAGCACGCAAGAATTTATGAGTATAAAACATATCCCATCCATATAATTTCCTACTTGCCTAATTATACAATCAAGCAGACACCAAAAAGGGGTACAGTATAAATCATTCAATAAACATATCTATCCCTGCAACAATCATAGGATATCCAACTTTAATTCACAGTACCACTTAAATACACAAGATATGTGATTTACTTATATATTACAGGTGGTAGCCAACTAACTGACTATGGGTGTTCGTCCTTCCACTCGACCATAGGCTCAGAGGCATTCATTCTTAACACTCTAGACACCCCCGTGCCAAGACGTGATATCACCAGGGAGCTCTTGCAATTCTCAAGGACTCTTTCTTTGTTTCAACTTCTACTCGGGTTTTTTTCTCTGCAAACTTTCAGATATTTCCTTCTCTGTTATGGCCTCGACAAGGTTTATCAGATGCTCACCTAGTATCAAGCTCACGGCCTTCTCTTCATTATCCACTGGAGAGCTCTGTGCATTCTCATTATCCATTTGTATCTCTTTATTCTAGGATGGTTCTCGACCCATCCTGTTCCTTCTGTCAGAAGGGAACTCCGGTCAGCATGGCCTGTCATACCCAGTGGTACTTCGGGATGACATTCTGCAGTTTTGGACATGCTTCCATTCATGGAAGTGGTTGATAATTCAACCATTGGTCCTTTCTTCATTAACTGATTTCTCTCCTTAGGATCCGAAGGAGGTTTATTATCCTCATCAAGGGAATTTGGGGTTATTTGATATAATGACCATCCCTTGTAGTTTTCACATTATTTCCTCTAGTGATATCATAGCCAATACTTTCAAGGCTTCACCCCCACAGTCAGTTATTGGAAACTCAAACAATAATACATTTACACTGTCCACATGCCTTAGCATGGTAAATCCTATTTTATGATTAATTACAAGCTGGGGGAAACAAGGGTGTTACAATTCCCTCCCCCTTAAAGGAATACCGTCCTCGGTGTTCTTTCTCAAAATACCTGTCATGCCTTTCTCATTCAGTTGTTTCAAAATTTTTGATCCTTCTTCCTCTGTCAGGTCCTTTTTCAGACCTTTAATCTTGGTCACCTGCCTTCAATAATTCTTGGACAACAAGTACGTTAATCATAGTCTTATGCAAAAACATTGCATAAAAAAAAATTCTAGGAAAATTTCATAATCTTAGCACAATAATTATCTGCACAGTTTGTGGATTTGTATCCACATGGTTGTTTTGTTATCCAGGCTCATTGTTTTTCCTTGACATACCCATTGGGTGCATGATCCCAATTCAATAATTTATAAGAACTATCATGGTTTCATCTTCCTTGTGGTCACTCACCCTCCAGGCCCAGGCTCAGGTATCCCCTTCTCTGCTATACAGTCCCTTGGGTGATCCATCTTGCCTTGCCAAGGTTTTCTCGCACAGGAAGAACTACCCATCGTGTGCATGATCCCAATCAATAGTTTACAAGAACTATTAAGGTCTCCTCTTCCTTGCGGTCACTCACTCTCCAGGCCTGGGCTCAGGCATCCCCTTCTCTTCTGTACAATCCCTCGAGTGATCAATCTTGCCTTGCCAAGGTTTTGTCGCACATAAATAATTCCAGAGACTCTGTCGAGTCTTACAGTCGAGGCGTCCCTCAGACTTGCTCCGCTGAGGTGTCCCTCCAGCTTGTGTTACCTCAACACAATATATTCTAGGCGATTGTGGCTTACCACGAGGTTCTCATGGCCCAACAATAGCCATTTTCATGCTCTTACAACTTGACAACCTTCCAGCTCAGCTAAAGTTAGGGACGAAGGTTACTCCCCTTCTCCTGACTCAATCATAGATAGGGACGAAGGTTACTCTCCTTCTTCTGAGTCAGTCTTTATTTTATGCAATCAGATTATACTCTTTCTCACCCGTATCACAGACATATAAAAATTCACGAGACATCATCATAAATTTTAAATTCGAAGTTTTCTTGTAAATCTGTGACCCACAGATATCCAAATTCCACATTTTGTTTCCATATTTGTTTCGCACAGGAAACAAATTCATAATTATGGGACTTTCCTTCCCATAGCAGTTTGGCTCAACAGACAATTGGTCTTCCTTATGGCTTACAACGTTGCCATATTCAAGACTCCTTTGCTCCCTGCACTTTCAACTTCAATAAGCCAAACAAATTGTTAGTTTCCATGCACATACTTTTTATTGCACCTTTATAACGTCATCACAAACAATTTCATAATTGTGCATACTAACAATCAAATTCACTTTCTCAGAAAGGAAATACCATTCCTTGCAGTTTGGCTTAGTAGGCATTTGGTCTTCCTTATGGGCTTACAATATTGCCATATCCAAGATCCATTTCCTCCTGCAATTTCAACATTCCTCAGCCAAACAAATTGTTAGTTTTTCATGCGCATTACCTTTTCAAAATCAAACATACTAACAGTCCAAGTCATTTTCATATATTCAATGATACAAAGAAAAATGATACATCATCCCTTAGCTATGCATCATTTGAGCCTACCAAATTTTTCAGAATGTAATTCAAATATCAATTGACCTTAATGAATGTGCCGACATTCATGGCCACATTCATATCCAATGCACCTTTGCATTGATTTTAAGTTTCCCACACTTTATGACAAGTACTTTGTCATGGTGCGTTGGAGCTTAGCCAAGCTTTTCACCATATGGTTTATTCATTCTCATTCATTGTTACATCAGGACCATGCTTCCGGCTATAGTATGATCACGATTCCCAAATCAGTACACATGAAACTCAAAAGTTTCACATGAATGCCTTTAAGCATTCTTCCTCCATTAATAACCAGGGTGCCAACACTCATGGCCACCCAGATTAGTTTTCCTTTAGCACTTACATAATGTAAGCAAAACATTGGAAGGCCCTCCTTTCTTAATGAAAAATCCATTTTCTACCATCTTATGCAACATCCGTTCCCTCAATGCATTCCATGCAGCGTGCCATCTATGAGCACTTTTGTTTCCGATTGTTCCTTGATTAGTCCATGTATTCATGACATATCGGTTCATGAATTCTTCTGAGGATTATAATCAGTCCTTACTACTAGAGGTTCACACCTCCATCATTTAGGTTATCCTTCCTGAATCATATCCTACTTGGGTATCCAAGGCATACAACTGCCTTTCAACATTCCATACATAACATTAAGACCGTAAAACATTTCAGAAGGGATTCTTATCCAATCCCTTCATACCTTGTGCCACATAGGCATGAACATTTTTATATCGGTTTTGGCTGTTAGCACCCCCTATGATATTATCCCATCAGTGGTGCTCCATGGGGACTTTTAAATTCCCTTCAACAATCTTTCAACAAGAACGTTCTCATAGTCATCCTCTGATTGAGGTTGTTTGTTATTTGCAACTGTCTTTCTCAACAATTCCAATCTATTTATTTCTACACATGACATACATCATAAACACATTAGTCGTCATGTAAATTAAAAATGCAAGTACCATAGCATTTAAATTAATAAAACACTTTCAGACATGTCCTAGCATATCTGTATGCACTTCATCACATTATCCTTAATGTTTTCGTGAGTGCAATACCGACAGTTCTCAACAGTTTATGCAGTAATACAATCCTCATCAATCTGGTGTCAAAAAATCTACTTCTATCAGTAAATCATCTTTCTCATTCCAGAGGGAACATAACACATCACAATAAAAGAGTTAGGGGCTCTCCCCTTCTTCGAATTCTTTCTACATTGCCTGGGGCTTTCCAACCCAACTGAGTTATCTCTAAAGGCCTTACTGCCTTTTCTTAACATGGCTTCAACCAAGCCTATTCAATCAAACATACTCCTTTATTCATTCATTAGTCTCCTATTCATTACATGATGCTTTCAAAATGTAATCCAGGATTCTTATATATATATATATATATATATATATATAAACGTGTAGTTCACTGCTCAATTTCTCAGCAGTTACTAAGGTCGTGACTCTAACCCTCTGAGTCCTAACAGATTTTTCACACAGTTCTTCCATGGGGGACTCCTTCATCATGCAACTTCCTTATTGCACGTCCATCACTATCTGTGTTGGACTCAACCATGAGTTAGCTTTTATCTGTTTACCAAATATTCCCTAAGGAATAAAAAACATGCAACTTTGTCATGTACCCAGATTATGTATCCATACATATTATGGTTTTGTTGACTTACATCCATGATGCACTTAACCATATTCATAATCCTAAACCTGCCTGTAGCGGTCATAGGTATGTTTCACAACCCACCTACATCTCTACTTTTAAGATCAGTCAACTTAGGATTGTTCACAATCCTTCTCATGTGATTCTTAAAGGCATAATCATTTGCCTCTTATTATGACAACATAGCAACTTTGCTCATTTATCCTTTTTATCTAATTATATTAGTATTTTCCTAAGGAAAGGGAATACATTCCCCCTCAAGCTATTATTTGGAACAAAACTTTCATGACTCTTTGGAATGGAGTCAACCATGCATCCATAGTATTCATTTATTCTGGACAAGAGTAATTCTTGCTTTATATTTCACTCATCAGGGAAACCATATTGTACCTATAACTATACTCTTACATCATACATGTGCATCACTTGCACGTTCAATATCATTCATACCTAACTGGTATTAATATCTGGCTTCATATTAGGAAGCTGCACAATGCATTAAACCCATGCACTCAAGCATAATTTCACACAGGTAAGTGTTCATCATGCTAGCTTATTGCTTGCACCTTTTTCCATGTCATTCACACACATGGACATATCAGGCTTCTATATCCTTTTCCCAAGGATCTTAAAATCATCCTTATGATCATGTATACACATTCATGTATAATTAGGTGCATCTCTTGCACCTTTTTACCTTATGCATTCGCTTGATAGTTTAATTTCATCATTAGTGTCCTTTAGTTTGAGATTTCAGTCACTTACAGGACTAATCTCACAATCATATCTCGTATTGATGTTTCTTTCTCTTATGACAATAACCAAACAGCGTCACTTTCCTCTTTATGCGACAACGTCTAGCAAGAAAACCTTCTTGCCTCAATGTCCATAGGGTTTTTCCCATCTCACTTTTCTTTGGTCATGAGGAGTTATATACTCCGATTTTAGTTTAAAGTAGTAACTATAACTGCCAAGGATCCTACCTGATCCTATCAGATTCCTTTAAGCCCACAAAGGTATTAACCATTATATAATCCACCATCATCAGTGCCTGAAGTTCCAACTGCCCATGCTTAGAAGCAGTGTTACGAACACCAGGTCATCCGTCCTTCAGGCTTCAACTACTCTTGACGGAACCCTGCCACCTTCAACTATACACATTCAAGTCTTATTATAAATTTTAATTAGCATATCCCTACTCCGGTAAGAGTAGTTATAACTTTGACAAAGGGCTAAAGAAATTCTTTTGTTGAAATTCGATAAGAATTCCCAAAATCACAGGTTCAATCTGCAGTCCTTCTCCTCAAGGAGTAAATGCAGTTAAAAATACCTCCTTGCACGACTCGAACATGAGCCCAAGCAAGCCAAGTGTTGTAACCATGCTCTCATACCAATTTGTAACACACCCATGATGGGGAATACATTTTTTTTCTTTTCTTAAAGGAAAAAATCTTCGTTCATGGTTTCTAATTTGGAAAGTCGAGGAACCAGTCCGACCTCTTGGTCAAGGATCTTCGATTCTGAAGCTAAAAAACTCTATGAGACCTTGATGGTCTCGTTCCGTAATTAAACACATAACTTTTTGGCTTCTTGGTGCAGGTTTAAGGGCACCGGTGACCTTCCCTTTCACTCCCCTGCGAATATCAGAGTACTGGGCATTAGCTCCTTTTCTAGATAAACCACCTCTTGATGCGACCTTGGGTGACACCTTACGATACCGTGTGATTACGGACGCGACCAAAGATGGTTTGAATCAAAATGATTTTTGGCCCACAATTCTCCTCGAACCTCCACGTGTCCTCTTTTCAAATCCATGATTTGAATGGCGACCCACCCTCAACTTTTTAATGTTTGTGCAACTCCTATTCCCGCAATGCTACGGGACCGTCGGTCTCCTGATCTTGACAGTACTTAGAAAACTAGCAGTTCATATCTGCCCTTCTTAAACCTACAGATCATATCTGACCTCTTGTAAAATCAATGGATGAGATCTCCTTCGTGATTTCGGGTTTCAGGAGTTTCAACTCTCAAAACCCTGCTCTCTTTCATACTTCAATCTTCTGAGTTGATGATTTGCGGACACCTGTCCTCCTAATCAATGACCCTGCCTTTAAATAGGGTGGTTGACCTTTCAATTGGATCAACGGTCTTGTGGCCCTCTTCTCTATCAACGGTCGAGATTTCCTTCGGGTTTCAGGATTCTAAGATCTCAAATCTCAAACTTGACCCTTTTTCCCAATGGATTTTATCCGGAGGCTATAATCCACTAACACGTGTCCTCTTGATCTGACGATCGAGGATTACTTCGGGTCTTTACCCGGAGTCCACAGATTTGCTCCACGTCTCCCTTAGATCGGACAACTACGAATTACTTCAAATATTTATCTGGAGTTCTCAGATTTTCACCACATCTCCCTTGGATCTGACGGCTATGAATTACTTCAGATATTTATCTGGAGTTCTCAGATTTTCGCCACGCCTCCCTTGGATCTTACGGCTCAGATCCTCTTTGAGTGATCTGATGCTTGATATTCACTTCGGATGATCTAACAACTCAACTTCACTTCGACTGATCGAACGATTGAGATTTACTTCGAATTTCTGGAAGTTCGGACTTCGGAATTCTCAACTCTCAATCCTTGCCTTCTCTTGAATAGACAGTATTTGACGGCTCAGATTCACCTTGGCGATCCAACGCTTGAGATTTAATTTGGGTGATCTGATGGCTCAGATCTACTTCGGTTGATCGAACGATTAGGATTCGCTTCGAACTTCCGGGACTTCAGACTTCGCGAATTTCAAATCTCAACTGAGAAACTCTCGAATGGATTTCCTGAAGCTCCTGATCTGACAACTCATATTCACTTTGGAAATCTGACGCTTGAGGTTTACTTCGGATGATCTGACGATCGACATTTACTTCGGTTCTGCACCCAGAATCCACAGATTCATGCCATCTCTCCTCTATATCTGATGGTTCAGATCTACTTCTCGAACAATTTCACAATTGACGTTAACTTCGGGTCTTCACCCAGAATCCACATATTCACGCCACCTGTCCTCTATATCTAACGGTTCAGATCTACTTCTCGGATGATCTGATGGTTGACGTTTACTTTGGGTCTTCAACTGGAATCCACAGATTCATGCCACCTGTCCTCTAGATCTGATGGTTGTTGTCGCTCCTCCTCCTGAGCTTTCAACTTCCTCCAGCTTAGAGGATTTTCTAAGTATTAAAAGGCCTCGACCTTTGTTCCTCCTACTAGTCTGTCTCTTGGACCTCGTCTGTACTTTTGAAAAACGCTTATCTCTTCTAAGCTTTGGGGCTTGGAATAAGTCCTACTCTTGTTCCCTCTTAGCACTATCTCTTCTGAGCTTCAGCTACTCGGACCTCGAAGGTCTCTGACCCTTCTATTCCTCAAAGGGATGTTTGTGCCCTCATGGAAACTTTTTCTCAAGCACTCCTTACTAAGCTATGGAGTGTTCGGTAACTTTGTGAGTGTCTCCTAAGTGCTCTGTAACTTTACCTTCGAGGTTTTAGTCACTCCAACACACGAGTCTCCCAAAGTGCAGACTCCAGAGATCCACGGTCCAGATTAACTTCGGGACTTCGAGGATTTTTACTTCCCTTACGATGAACTCGTAGTTCATCGAACTCGCGAAGTCTGGCGGACTCAAGAGGTTAACTCCCACACTCCTTTCCGAATCCAATAGTCACAATGGACCTTGGCTCTTTCCGAATAGTTTATCGTTCGTTCGTCATCCGATCAAAGGCACCTTCCCTTTCGATACTTCAATCTCACTACTCTTCCTGAGCTTTGTTAGCTCTAAAAGGATTAAGAGCTTTGCGCTCTTTCTCTTGGACGTAGCACTTGGAAGAATCCTTCCGCGCACCTCTTACGTTCATTCCTCAACTCTAGAACTTAAGTGGTTCTTGGTATCTGTTTGCATTGCAAAGAGCCTGTGCATACATTCACTATCTCTCCTGAGATTTAACAGACTCCTTTTTCCAAGGGACTCAGAATGACTGGGAAGGTCGACATGTGTACATGAAATTATGCCCAAGGTCATCGAACTCATAGTTTGTGGCTCTAGTTTAAGCCCCCACAAGACGCAAGCATTTACGAGTATAAAACATATCCCATCCATATAATTTCCTACTTGCCTAATTATACAATCAAGCAAACACCAAAAAGGGGTACAGTATAAATCATTAAGCAAACATATCTATCTCTACAACATTCATAGGATATCCAAATTTAATTCACAATACCACTTAAATACACAAGATATGCGAATTACGTATCTATTACAGGTGGTAACCAACTAACTGACTGTGGGTGTTCATCCTTCCACCCGACCATAGGCTCAGAGACATTCATTCTTAGCACTCTGGCCACCCTTGTGCCAAGCCATGATATCACCAGGGAACTCTTGCAATTCTCAAGGACTCTTTCTTTGTTTTAGCTTCTGCTCGGGTTCTGTTCTCTCCAAACTTTTAGAGATTTCTTTCATTGTTATGGCCTCGACGAGGTTTATCAGATGCTCACCTAGCATCAAGCTCGCAACCTTCTCTTCATTATCCGTTGGAGATCTCTATGCATTCTCCTTATCCATTTGTATCTCTTTCTTGTAGGATGGTTCTCAACCCATCTTGTTCCTTCTGTCAGAAGGGAACTCCGGTCAGCGTGGCCTGTCATACCCAGTGGTACTTCGGGCTGACATTCTGCAGTTGGCCATGCTTCCATTCATGAGAGTGGTTGATAATTCAAACACTGGTCCTTTCTTCATTAACTGATTTCTCTCCTTGGGATCCGAAGGAGGTTTATTATCCTCATCAAGGGAATTTGGGATTATTTGATATAATGACCCTCCCTTATAGTTTTCACATTTTTTCCTCTAGTGATATCATGGCCAATACTTTCAAGGATTCACCCCCACAGTCAGTTATTGGCAACTCAAACAATAATACATTTGCAATGTCCACATGCCTTAGCATGGTAAATCCTATTTTATGATTAATTACAAGCTGGGGGAAACAGGGGTGTTACACATCCCATGTGAGTGGATGCTTGGAGTTGTACATGCACAAGATATGCGTGATAATTTTATTGATGACCTCTGTCTGGCCATAAGTTTGGGGGTGGAAGGCAATGGATTTGGTGAGATTGGTGTCCAACAGTGACTAAAGGCTCAAGCAAAATGTACCCCACACTCATTTGAAGAAGAGCTTGGTAGTGGCCTCCACTGTGATACTCTTCTTGCAGGTTGTCATAATGGCCATCTTAGAAAATTGATCAGCCACCACAAAAACACATTCATTGCGCTGCTTGGTTGAAGGAAGGCCAGACATGTAGTCCATCGAGATGGATTCCCATGGCCTATCGAGAGTAGGCATAGGGGTGTACATGCCTTGCTTCTTAATGTCTGGTTTCGTAATAATGTAGACAGTGCAAGACTATATGTACTTGTCGACTTCCTATCAAAGTTTCGACCAATATAAATATTTTTGCAACACTACCACTGTCTTTTCCACACCAAAGTGTCCTTCCATCCGACTGTAGTGAGATTCCCAAATCAACTTCGCCTTCTTGCTTGAAGGAACATAGAGATGGAACAAATGGCATAATAGTCTATCTTGAAGATGAAACTCAGTGGCGGGGGTGGTTGCACCCAACATTTGGTAAGTGGTAGTGAAGTCTGGATCACCCTCATAGAGTTGGGGCCACCCGGAGGCCTCATGTCTGAAGGAGTGGAGCACCCTGGTTAATGCTGCAACTGGAAGGACTGAGGCAATCAATGACGCGATTGGTGTTCCTTGTCTTATATTTGATGTTGATATGAAATGACTACAAGTATGTGGACAATTTTTTATGGCGACCATTCTGCAATTTCCTTGTGTTTGCATGAACTCCAGAGGCTTGTGATCAATGCCAATGATTGTCTCCTTCCCCTTAATGTAATGCTTCCATTGGAAGCAAGATTCTACAATGGAATACATTTCTTTGTCATAAGTGGGGTACTTACAAACGACATATGATAGTGTATTACTATGATATGCCACTAGATGACCGTGCTAAGTGAGAATTGTGCCCACAACATAATCTGGGGCATCTATCTCAATCTTAAAAGGTTGTTGCAGATCCGGTAATGAGAGCATTGGGGCTGAGCACAAGCGATATTTTAGATCATCGAATGCTTTTTGTTGCGACTTTCCCCATATGAACTTTGCTTTTCCACCACCCCTTGTCACTTGGCTAAGGGCCCAAACAATATGGGAGAATCCCAACATGAACCTGTGATAGAATTTGACAAGTCCCAAGAAACCTGAGAGCTCAGTTAGTGTGGTCGAGGTTGGCTAGTCACGAATGACTTGGATCTTGGTTGGATCCATGTGTACACCATGCTCATCAATAATGTAGCCTAGGTATTGGACCTTGTTCATGCCAAGTGAGCATTTTTCCAAGTTAGCATTTAGCTTGTGTTGTCATAGAGTGTGAAGGACCTGTTGAATATGCTGCAAGTGTTCCTCCCAAGTATTGTTGAAGATGAGGATATCGGCTAGATATACCAACACAAAAGAATTGGTGAAAGGCCGCAAGATATCATCCATCAACCTCATGAAATTGGTTGGTGCATTCGTCAAACCAAAGGGCATGAGTAGCCATTCAAAAAGACCTTCTTTGGACTTGAAAGTAGTCTTCCATACATCAGTCTGTTCTATTGGGACCTGTTGGTAGTTGGACTTTATGTCAATCTTACTAAAGTACTTAGCTCCCTTGAGTTGGTCAAGAAGGTCATCAATTCGGGGAATTGGGTATCGGTTCCTGACTGCGAAAGATTAGTCATGCATCAATTCTTGCATTGCCTAATTTTAAGAAACCCTTCGAAGTGGAGACATACACAAGTGGATATGTTATAGGATCATTCTTGACGCAAGGAGGTAAGCATGTTTGCTATCATTTTGAACTGGTTCACGGAACAATTATAAACTACCCCACATATTACAAGGAGCTCTAGGCTTTAGTGCAACTTGTTAAGAAATGAAAGCACTCCCTGATGGGAAAGTAAACCATCATCCACACCAATTACCAACCTATGAAATATTTGTAGGACTAGAGTAAGATTCAACAAGCAAGACACTACAAATGGATGGGATTTTTTCAACAATTTCTTCTCCTAATGATTTTGTTTAGGAACCTGTAATTAATGCAAAGTCGTCAGGTCTCGTCTTACTTCTACATGAGTACAATTGGGTTTACACATGGTGAGGAGATTGTTTGAATGTGCCCCTTTTCAAGCAGCTCTTGGAAATGGCATTCGATTTCCTCATTTTCCATAAGAGAGCAATGATAGATTGGCCCATTGGATAGAGGTGTGCCAGGGTTAAGATCGATTGAATGCTTGACCTAACAATGTAGAGGTACCCAGTGGGTGAGGAGAATATGTCTTTGTATTTCTCCATGGCCTTGGTCACCTACTTTTGTTGCATGGAAAGGCTATGTGCAGAGGTCATGGACATGGCTTCTACCTTATGTTCACTTTGAGAGCAAATCATAAAGAAGACAAATTTCTTGGTCTGGGAGATGACCTTCCTGCAATTCTCAGTGGAGACCAAAGAAATGGTGGTAGGCGAAGCTACCTCTAGTATCCTATACAATTATCTTCCCAAAGTAATAATAACATTGCAAGGTATAGACTCATATAAAGCATGATGTTTCCACAAGTAAGGTTGGCCTAAAATAACATCACAAAATTTAAGGGGGAGATATCACACAATACCTCATCTTTAAAGTGCTTGATTCTGTAGGGTAGGCGACAATGTTGGATGACGCAGAGATCTGTCCCTTGGTGGAGCCATCCGATGGTGTAAAGCTGCGGATGTGGTGTTGTTAGTAGGTCCAACCACTTAGCAACCTTTGCTAATATGAGGTTCTTTTGACTTTCTCTATCGACAATGAAGTGCAGTGAAGCACTCTTCACCCACATATGTGAGTGGGAAAAGGGTTCACCTTCCTTTGGTTCTTTAGGTTCACTTGGCTGGACCTTGGTGGTAGAGATTGTGGCATTGGGTTCCACATCAATGATCTGCTTCCCCTTGTCTAGTTCTGATTTTGAGTTGGATCTCACATCTGACTTTGAGGCTTTCAACTCAGCCACCAACGACTGCTTTGAGAGACATTCATCGGTGTTATGTCATGGGATTTTATGGAATTCACACCACTTTCCACTGTCTTTCTTCGTCTTCCCATTACCCTTCTTTGTTTTCGGCTTGGAATGGTTGACCTGTAGTGGTCCATCCTTGCTCTATCCTTTGTTCTGCAGGTTGGGGTTGCCTTTGCCTTGCTTTTGATGTGAGGAATTTGCAGATCCAAAATCTCACTTCTTCTATTTAAATTCCTGCTCAATTTTGACAACATATCGATAAGTCATGCCCAATGATGAGATGTCTAGAAACTCCATTTCTATTTGGATGTATCGATGCAAACAACCACGGTACTTGAGCACTAGGTGTCATTCAGAGTCTTTGATACCTAGCTTGGTGTGCAAGGTATGGAAGACATTTATGAACTCTCACACTATTTGGTCCCTTTCCTACGGTAGCGTGGTCCATTTTGTATACTGATCATCATTTCCAACAGGGTAATATTGTTTCTTAATAACATCCCTGAAAGAACCCCATGTGGGTACGATTGCAAACATTGTGGATTCGTCCATGGCCTTTTGTTCACATCAAGTCTCCCATCAATCATTGACATGGGGGACAACCTTAAGGAGTGCAAAGGTGATCTTTTCTCTATCAGAGAAATTATGGACAAAAAAATACCCTTCAAAGATATTCAACCATTTATCTAGAGCATTTTCATCTATTTGATATTTGAATACAAGAATATCAAAACTAACTTGCACCTTAAGGGGGGCGACACCTCCAAAGTGGCCACTTGATGAAGATGCGTCGGTTGTTGGTAGTCGTCCAAGGATCTGGGAAAAATTATCCATCATTTCGTTCCTTTGTTGCATGAGGGATTCCTCCGGAAACAATTTAATAGGATCTCCTACTCCATCATATGTCTTTTGTTCCACCATGGGAGGTCATCAGGGTCAGCGAGGACAATCCTACATGTTGGATAGTGACAAATCAACTCGATGATTACACTCCCTTCAGATTCCTATGTTGAAACTATGGTTACCAAATGATTGACGTTCTATCTCCCTGCATACACTGACTGTAGTCTAGTTAAATTGATAAGCCCGAGAGGTGTTTAGTTAGTAGATTGTAACCTTTTTTTCTTCACCATTTTTTATGACTGAGAAATAAAGATATATGCCCCCTTATTATTATTATTATGTCTACTGTGCGATTTGCTCCAAATTATTTCCCATTTAGCTCATTGTTTGTAGGTCATTTAAATTCTCTGTTCTAAGACTCTTTAGCGCTCTAGTTGCAAACTTTGTGATCAACAAGTGGTACAAAGCTCCAATGGAGGAAATACCCATGTGCATAGATCTAAGAACAACCATACCAATGCACATAAAGCCAAGAATGACCATACCCACACACATAAAGCCGACAATGACCATACCCACACGTAGAGAGATGAGAACGACCATATCCATGTGCAAAGAGCCGAGAAGGGCCATACCCACGCGTAGAGTGTCAAGATGAGTCATCCCCACGCGCATAAATCTGGAGGAGGAATCCATTCAAGGGTTTTTCGAAGATCCAAGGGCCGAGTCAAAGAGGGAGTCTGTGGAGAATGGAAAAAATGATGAACGCAAGGTTCGAGGTGGAGAAATTTAATGGACATAACAACTTCGAGTTGTGGAAATTCAAAGTGCAGGATTTGTTGGTGCAACAAGGACTATACACAAAGCATTGAATGGAAAGAGAAGGAAGTCGATTGATATGTCAGATGATGAATCCGAAGATTTTGATGCAAGAGTTCTCAACACCATTCGCGTGTGTTTGGACGATGACGTCCTCTTCAATATCATGGGAGAGGAAACAACAACATGCCTATGGAGCAGAATGGAGAGCCTCTACATGAAGAAATCCCTAACCAACCGAATCTACTCTAGATGAAACTATATAGTTTGTGAATGAAAGAAGGTACCAAAATTGCTAATCACTTAAATGTATTTAATACTCTCATATGTCAGTTAGCTAGCATGGATGTGAAAATTGATGATGGAGATAAGACAATGACGTTGTTGTGTTCTTTGCATGAGTCTTGGGATAATTTAGTCACCTCCATTAGCTTTAGAACAACTGATACTCTTGAATATAACTCTATTGTGGGTGCTTTGTTTTCCAAGGAGGTGAGGAGGAAATTCAATATAGAAACCTCCAGACTAGAAGCAATGGTGGTTAGAGGTCAATTCAGATAAAGAGGGGAGAAATCAAGAGGTACATCCAGATCCAAGTCAAAGGGAAAGAAGACTAAGCTAAGGTGTTGGTATTGTGGTAAATCAAGGCATCTCAAGAGGGATTTCTAGAAGAGACAAGAATCCAAGGAAGACTTCAGTAAGGAAGCAAATCCAGTTTTGTCGAGTTCAGGTATGGTTCATGAAGTTTTATCCATTTGTGTTGTCTCTCATTATCATGAAGAATGGTTACTAGATTATGGGGCTTCACATCACATATATCCACATAGGAGTTGGTTTTCCTCTTATCAAGATGTTGATGGGGGTAATGTTCTCATAGGAAACAATGTTCCTTGTAGATTGTTGGGGTTGGGAGCATTAAGCTTAAAACATTTGCAGTATTGTTAGAACACTCACAGAGGTTAGACATGTACCTGAACTTAAAAAGAACTTAATTTATTTGGAATTTTTGGATTCTGGAGGTCACAGGTTTACAGGTCAAGATGGAGCACTAAAAGTGTCCAAGGGCATCTTGGTGGTTATGAAAGCCACGAAGATTGGAAACTTTTAAAAACCTGGAAGGAAGCACTCAAGTAAATGAAGCAACGATGACATTAGAGGATGAAAATGAACCTGCTCGTTTATGGCATCAATGATTGGGTCATATGGGCAAAAAGGACTAGATGTGTTGATAAACCGCAAATTACTTCCATATTTGAAATCCTTGAATTTGAATTTCTGCAAACATTGTATTTTTGGGAAGCAGTGTAGACATAAGTTCAAAACATGCAATCATATAAGTAAAGGTGTTCTTGACTATATTCATTCAAATATTTGGTGGCCATCCCCCACAATTTCTTTTGGAGGATCATCATATTTTGTAACAATTATTGATTATTACTCTAGAAAGGTGAGGGTCTATGTTATAAAGAGAAAAGTTGTTGTGTTTAATGTATTTAAACATTTTAGAGTTTTGGTTGAAAAGGGAACTGATAGGGAAATCAAGTGTTTGAGAACAAATAATGGACGCGAGTTCTCATCCATGGAATCTGAGAAATATTGCAAGGAAGTTGTGATCAGAAGGCATAAAACTACTATATACACTCCTTAGAAAATGGTATGGCATAACACATGAATAAGACTCTTCTAGACAAAGCAAGGAGCATGCTTAGTAATGCCAATTTGCAGCAAGAGTTGTTGGTAGAAGTAGTCACAACTTCTTGTTATTTGGTAAATCAGTCACCCTTGGTTGCAATAGATTATAAAATTCCCGAAGAGGTAAGGATAGGTCACCCTTGTGATTACTCAAATTTGAAAATATTTGGTTGTGATATTTATGCCCTTATTCCTAAAGATCAGAGTTCAAAGTTAGACTCCAGATCAAAGAAGTACATTTTTGTTGGTTATGATTATGTAGTTAAGGAATATAGATTGTGGGATCCTACTTCCCACAAAATAATCATTAGTAGAGATGTAGTGTTTGATGAATCTTCTCCCATAAAATAAGATGTTGAAAATGTTGAAGTGAAACAGGAATAGGTACCACAACATCCATAAATTTAGTTGGAGACTCAGCCATCTACAGAAACAAAGAAGAAAGAAGAAACTTCTGAAGAAGAAGAAGATGTGGAAACACCACAACTATCCCCGATGAGATCTACATGGGACATAAATCCTCGCAAGAGGTACGAAGATTATGTTTCTTCTGTTGCATTGATTACTAACGATGGGGAACCTTCTTGTTATCAGGAAGCAATGGATGATTTTGAAAGTGCTAAATGGAAAATAACCATGGAAGAAGAAATAGATGCCTTGAATAAGAACAAGACAT
This sequence comes from Picea sitchensis, assembly GCA_010110895.2. NCBI lineage: Eukaryota > Viridiplantae > Streptophyta > Pinopsida > Pinales > Pinaceae > Picea > Picea sitchensis. The sequence continues at coordinate 42,307 of SNQJ01S0052967.1, read as the reverse complement.
GAGACCGGGTAGAACTCCCTAAGGACAGAAGAGTGGTTGGGTGTAAGTGGGTCTACAAATTAAAGAAGGGTGTTGATGGCAGAAATGAATGATACAAAGCTAAACTTGTTGCAAAAGGTCATTCCCAAATGGAAGGTATTGATTTCCATGAAAACTTTTCACCAATTCTTAAGATTTGTTTCTATTTGTGTTATGTTAGCACTAGTTGCTTTATCTGATCTTGAGTTGGAGCAGTTAGATGTTAAAACAACCTTTTTGCATGGAGATATGGATGATGAGATATATATGGAACAACTAGAAAGTTGTGTTCAATATTGCAAGAGAAGATTTGTTTGCAAGCTTAAGAAGTCATTGTATGGCCTGAAGCATTCTCCCCGACAATGGTACAAGAAGTTTGATTCCTTCATGGAAAGCCAAAATTTTACTAGAAGTGAGTATGATCATTGTGTTTACTTCAAAAGTTTCAATGGAATATTCATTATCTTAGTGTTATATGTTGACAATATGCTTGTGGGAAGCAAAAGCATGGTTGAGATCAACAGGTTAAAGGCTTAGTTGGCTAGGATTTTTGATATGAAGGATCTAGGCACAACAAAATTAATTTTTGGCATGGAAATACACAAAAACAGGAAAAATGGCAAGCTTTGGTTATCACAACATAAATGTGTGGAGAAAAGACTCATGAAGTTCTGTATGAATACTGTGAAACTTGAGAATGTCCCTTTGGCTTCCCATTTTAAGCTTTCTTCAGAATTATGTCCTAGTAGTAAAGAAGAAAATGATTTTATGTCTCATGTACCTTATGCAAATGCAATAGGACGTTTAATGTATGTGATGGTATGTACTAGACTAGATATTTCATATGCAGTTGGTGTTGTTAGTAGATATATGGAAAATCCAGGTAGAGAACATTGGGAAACAATGAAAAGGTTGCTTCGATATCTAAGAGGCACAAGCAATTATTGCCTCACTTTTGATGGTTGTAATGATAGAGTCTGTGGTTGTGTTGATTCATATTTTGCAGGTGATTTGGACAAGAGGAGGTCTACTTCAGGTTATGTCTTTACCCTTACAAGAGGATCCATTTGTTGGATGTCAAATATTAATGAAACAATTGATTTGTCCACTATTGAGGCATAAGATATTGTTGACTCACATGCATGCACGGAGGCAATCTGGTTAAAGAATCTTTTGGGTGAGCTTGGAAGGGTACAAGACCATGTGTATATATTATGTGATAGTCAAAGTACTATCCATTTGGCCACAAATCCAACTTATTGCAACAAGACTAAGCATATTGATATTAAGTACCATTTTGTGAGATAGGTTGTTGATGGAGGTGGTGTAGCTCTTAAGAAGGTCCACACCCAGAAAATTTTTGCAGACATGTTTACAAAACCAATATTGTTAGAGAAGTTGATGTGGAGTTTGGCTTCTCTTGGCTTGTAGAAAGGGGATGATTAAATTTGTTGGGAATTATCAGGAAATTGTTGTCAAGGTAGAGATTTTTTGATAGTAACAACTCAACTCAACGATTACACTCTCTTCATATTCCTCTATTGTAGCTATGGTTACCAAACGATTGGTGTTTTGTCTCCCTGCATACGTTGATTGTAGTCTAATTAAATTGATAAGCCCGAGAGGTGTTTAGTTAGTAGATTGTAATCGTGTTTTCTTCATTGTTTTTTATGACAGAGAAATAAAGATATATGCCCCCTTATTATTATTGTTGCTATTGTGCGATTTTCTCCAAATTATTGCCCATTTAACTCATTGTTTCCAAGTCATTTAAATTCTTCGTTCTACAAACTCTTTAGCGCTCTAGTTGCAGGCTCTACAATCAACACTGCAAAGGCTCAAATAGTTCGAGTCCCAACTCCTTATACCCTGACCTCGTCAGGGACATGCACAGAGAAACAAATAAAGAGTGGACCACTCCGATACCACTGATCTGCATTTATAAATGGAATGAAATGAAATATAGAGTTATAACAAAAACACAGAGATACAATGAAACTTGACTCCTATTAATAAATGAAATGTGTTGAACTGTAAAAAAAATGCAAAATGAAACAAACTCCCTCGAATAGTGGTAGTTGATCTCCGAGAAGAGATGTCACGGCTACGCGTATTCACCACAATGCATCATAATGAGGCCGAAAGGCCTTTTTATCATAAAGAATCAATGAGGAAACCCTAAACATCCAAAAACCTAACCCTATGAGATGAAACACCAAAATGTACGTTTTAAACCTGTGCAGTAAAGCAATGCATACAGATTCTTAAGAAAAACATAAATTAATCAATGGATCATACACACAATACAAAGATATTTACGCTGGAAACCCTTAACTAGGAGAAAACCAACCTTCCTTGGTGCCACACCTTTCAACTCTTCATTGTATTAATTCACCATTTACAATACAATATATACAATATTTTAGGTATTTCGTAGTTGTTGAATATGACGTGCCCACACACACACATGAAAATAATATAACACATACCCAACACAAAAGACTTGTGGGCCCTGATGGGGATAATCAATACGCCAACTTCTCAGGGTCATAACTTTTGCATATGATTTTCATTCAACACACTCAATAGCCCATTGGAAAGGTCTAGCCGAGAAGTACACATTTCGGTCTGCCCAAACAATAATTGCGTATTGCCCTGCCTAGAAAATGTTGTTTAGGACCTCAAAATGAGCCCATAAGTTCAAGACCTAAAAAAAGGTGTATCAAAACATCCAAAATGGAAAACCATGCTTTGATTCAGTGGAATAGGTGGGTGGCCACCGATATCCACCTAGATCAGCTTCATATGCAAACAAGGTGGAACTAGTGCATAGAAATTATAAGAGCATCGGTAATATGCATACAATGAAAAAGGTGAAACCGGTGTAGAATAATTATAAATGCACCAATGCATTTGTATTATATTAATGTATTGGGGCATGCTTGTAAATAGTGCATCGGTGCGTTTTGACAATAAAAGCACCAAAAAAAACCTCCACTGCAACCTCCACCTACCCAATTTTTTTTTAGTTATATGGAACACCTGTTAAAACCTCTGCGGTCAATAGAAGAGGTGGTAGTGGAGGTTTTTTTGAAATTTTTTCCAAATTTTGTAACACTAAAAACCTTCACTAAAAGCCTTCGCAAAAAACCTCCGCTAGAAGGTGTTCTCCTTGTAGTGGATGTGAATGGTACAAAATATACGGAAAGTGATGATGCAAGGCTCTATGGTCTTAGTAATATATGAACTTTGTTGGCCAACTGTGAGCCAAAATGTGTATCCCCCCCTTGATGAATTTTCATTATGCTAGGCTCAAGCATGAGGTTTATTTCATTTACATGTACTTGAACCATAAAAAAAATGCAGCTACACCATACACAAGTGTTGCAAAAAACCAAGATCATAAGAAGTAATACCATGCACAAGAACACAAGAAATATTTTGAGAAACCCTTCTACTCAAGGGAAGAAAACCCAACAATCCTTTGCTATACTCTCAAGAGAAGATTCCCCAACCATAAGACCCTAATGCACACAAGACGATGCTCTGCCACCTTGAAACTAACGCCCAAGAGAGGTGCACACTTCAGCCTTAAATGCTCTTGATGAAATTATGAAAATGACAAGTGACAAGTGTGTTTCCTCCATGGGGGAATCACCTTTACTTATACAAGACCAGACACAACAAAAGGTGTGTCTATTGGCACAACATGGTCGACCTCAATAACTCAGAAATATAATTATTTATTACAATAAACATTAATTATCTTTCACATATTGTGGGGTCAAATTGTACCCTTTACATCACAATTAAGGTTACAAGTAAATCTTACACTTAGACAATATAGCAAGGGATCCACACGTCCACTAGTGCTCAGCCACTAGGGACATTTCCACTTGTGCTCATCCACAGGGACGTCATACTCAACAGATCTCTATCTCAACTGAGTCCATAGGAGAATCATCTGGAGTACCACATCGACTCAACTCTCACAGAGAGGAGAACAATACACCCATCACATGGGCACACCCAACCACTGGGGGACGACTCAACTCTTACACAAAGGAGAACGATGCCCCATCACATGGGCATGCCCAACACTAGGCCCTCTCATAGGTCAACTCAACTCAGTCACAGAGGAGAACGTATCATGGAGGATGTCTCACGATGCTGCAATCATCAACACTCCCTCTCAGCTAGGGAGACATTCTCCACCAGGCCAAGTCTCTCACAAAAGTACTCAAACTTCGTTCTAGCAAGCAGTTTGGTGAAGATACCTGCAATCTACTCATGTGTAGGAAGGTACTACACGTGTACTGCTTTCCTTTGTACCATGTATATGATATAATGGTATTTGATCTCAATGTGTTTTGATTTATCATGAAACATGGGATTCTCATAGAGCTTCACATAGCTTTGTTTATCACAATGAACAATGGTAGAATCCATCTCATGATCAAATAAATTTTCCAGGAGCTTGCAAAGCCACACTGCTTTGCAGACTGCCACACTCAATGCTATATACTCTACTTTTGCGGTACTTAAATCCACAAAGCTCTGTTTCCTGTTGCACAAGGAAACCATGGCAGACCCCGAGGTAAAACAACAACTGGATGTGCTCTTCCGATCCACTGCATTCCCTGCCCAATCTGCAACGACATATCCCTGCAATCTCATGTCTACACCGAAGGCATATCTCAGGCCATATCCAAATGTGCCTCGTAGATATCTCAATACATGCTTCGTTGCTATCCAGTGAGTCTATCTTGGCTAACTCATGAACTAACTAAGTACATTCACTGCATAGCATATATCAGGTCTGGTGTTAACTATATACATCAATGATCTAATCAACTGTTGGTAGAAATGTGGATCAATCTTGCCTGAATCAGTAGAAGCCTCATTCATTTTCTTCAGATCCATCACCATCGGTGTAGTCATGGATTTGCAGTCTGTCATACCAAATTTCTTCAATATTTCCACCGTATATTTTCCTTGACTCAGGAAAATCTCATCAGTTCTCTACCATACTTGTAGTCCCAAGAAGTAGTGCATCATACCCAGATCCTTCATCTTGAATTCAGAATTCAATGCACACTTGCATTCCACAATAAGTCTTTCTGAACCAGTGAGGAATAAATCATCCACATATAGGACTAAGATCAAACACTCATCACCAACAATGTGATAACATAGTTTTGGATCAAAAACACTCTTGTTGAAGCCCAAACTTATCAGAAATCCATCCATCTTCTCGTACCAAGCATGAGGTGCCTGCTTTAGTCCATACTGGGCTTTCTTCAACCATTGAGAAAGGTTGTCTTTACATCCATCTGCTATAGTTTCCAACCCATGGATGCAGCTAGTGCAATGATAGTATGGATGGAAGTATATCGGGCTACAGGAGAAAATGTCTCCTCATAATCAATTCCCTCCCCCTATGAGAATCCTCTGACCACAAATCTTGCTTTGTACTTCTCGACACTTCCATCAGTGGCATGCTTGATCATATAGATCCACTTGGAAGTCACTACAAACTTCCCTTCTGGTCTTGGAACAATATCCCACACACCATTCTTCATGATGGACTGATACTCTTCCATCATGGCATCTTGCCATACCTACTGACCTGCTGCTTCTCCATGACAAGAATAATCGGTATTAATGATGTGGCTCATGGCTGAAACATAGCTTGAAAATATCTTTGGTCTCTTTCTCTCTCAGAATGTACCTTGAGGAGTTGCATGTTGCTCTGCCTCATGCAGAGTTTGTCGAGCCCATGCAAGCCTTTTATGGCCTACTATAATGTCTCTGGGAACATCAACTAGAGAAAATGGATCAACTGGATCAACTGGATCGACTAGAACAATGGTTGTCTCCCTCTGAACGGTTGAAGGTGGAGAAGGTACTGTCTCACTTTCAATCTCCATATGATATTCTTTGGATCTTTGAAAGGCTATCTCTTACTCAAAGATGACATCTCTGCTCACCTCAATCTGTCTCTGTCCAGGGATGTAGATCCGATATGCCTTCAAAGATTCATTGTATCCCACAAATGTACCCTTTCTCCTTGAAGGGTCTAGCTTGGAATTCTTCACTTTAGGTACATGAAAGTATACCAGACACTCAAATATCCTGAAGTGTCCAACCTTAGGCTTCTCTCTGATGAATGCTTCTTTGGGAATCATATTCTTCAAAATCTGGTGAGGACTCCTATTCTGAACATATATTGTTTTCATGGATGCTTCTGCCCACAAAACCATAGGTAGATTTTGATCATGTATAATTGCTATGGTTGCCTCAATGATGGTTTTGTTCTTCCTCTCTGCAACCCCATTTTGTTGAGGGTTATAAGGAACAATGTACTCCCTCTTGATCCCTACCTCAACAAAGAAATCATTGAAATCCCTAGATGTGTATTCTCCTCCATTATGTGATCTTAGCACCTTGATCTTCTTTCCGATCAGGTTCTCAATCTAAGCTTTGAATTCTTGAAATCTTGCAAGGACTCCATCCTTGGTATTCAATAAATAAATCCATGTCTTCCAAGAGTGATCATCTATGAATAACACATAGTACAAATATCTATTCAAGGAGGCAACAATCATGGGTCCACACACATCTGAATGTATCAAGTCCAAGATCACCTCGGATTTGTTGTCACTACTCAAGAAGGAACTCTTGACATTATTTCCAAGAGAACAACCTCTGCAAACACCATTATGTTGAACCTGTATCTCTGGAAAGCCTATTACCATCTTCCCTAGACTAGGAAGGGCTCTATAATGAATGTGAGCAAGTCTCCTATACCATAGCTCACTCAAGATGATAGTATCATGTAACAGGGCCTGGACTGGTAAGACAATCAACCTGTATAAGTTGTTTTCCAGAACACCAATTACTTGGGCAAATTCCATATGTGAGTTCTTGTGCCATGCAAGAACTTTTCCTTCAGAAAAGGTAACCTTGTATCCTTTATCCTTTAAGGTAGAAATGGAGACAAGGTTCCTTTTCATCCCAGGTACATATAGTACCTCATTCAACTAAAGGGGTATATCATAATCTAATTGGAATGTAGAAGTTCCAACCCCTTTCACATTATATCTGACATTGTCTCCAAGTACAACATGCAGACTGGTCTCTTTCTCAACAAGATCTGTTAGATGATCTCTATGTCCGATCATGTGCCTGGAGGCACCACTGTTAATTAACAAAATATCATCGTCAGTAGGAATCGTACCTGAGAGTGTTGATATGAATAAGAAGGCTTCATATTGGATGTATTCATTGGTAGCTGTCTCTGGTAAGGACTTTTGTATCATACTCAATAGTTCATCCTCTTCAAGGATGATCTGAAGTCTTGACTTCTAGGAACTGAAGTTGCTTGATCCATCAAGCCTATCTTCCACCAAGGTTATGTTCCTCATGGTTTTCATACTCTTCCACAAACCCTTAACAAATGGACTAGAAAACCTAACGATTAGGCTAGGCTAGCAATCTTAGGTTTCATTGGCCCGCAGAAACCCTAAAGACCAAATTCTGCAGAAAAATTGTGAAACCCTAGAAACCCCAGGGCCAAAAAATCCAAAATTCTCGGAATTGCAATCTGAAGGTTCCTGGAGGTGCGCTGAAGGAGGCCGAACACTCCTATGAAATTTTTAGCCCCAACGCTTAAGTATAAGGTGCTGAAACACTAAAAAAGGAGAGGGTCGTACCTTTTTTTGGAAACCCTAGGAGGGTTGTACGGTTCTGCAGAAGAGAGAGGAAAACCTGCTTGAAGGCTTGTGCAATGGCTTCTTCAAGACCTATGCTCTGATACCATGCTAAATTTTCATTATGTTAGGCTCAAGCATACGGTTTATTTCATTTAGCATGTACATAAACAAATGCAACTACACCATACATAAGTGTTGCAATAACCAAGATTACAAGAAGAAATACCATGCACAAGAACACAAGAAATATCCTGGGAAACCCTTCTACTCAAGGGAAGAAAACCCAACAATCCTCTGCTATATTCTCAAGAGAAGATTCCCCAACCATAAGACCCTAATGCACATAAGAGGGTGCTCTACCACCTTGAAACTAGTGCCCAAGAGAGGTGTGCACTTCAGACTTAAATGCTCTTGCTGAAATTCCGAAAATGATAAGTGACAAGTGTGTTTACTCAATGGGGAAATCACCTTTATTTATACAAGACCAGACACATCAAAAGGTGTGTCTATTGGAACAACAAGGCCGACCTCAATAACTTAGAAATATAATTATTTATTACAATAAACATTAATTATCTTTCACATATGGTGGGGCCGACTTGTACCCTTTACATCACAATTAGGGTTACAAGTAAATCTTACACTTAGACAATATATCAAGGGATCCACACATCCACTAGTGCTCAACCACTAGGGACACGTCCACCTGTTCTCAGCCACATGGACGTCATACTCAACAGATCTCTATCTCAACTAAGTCCACAGGAGAATCATCTAGAGTACCACATCGACTCAACTCTCAAACAGAGGAGAACAATACACCCATCACATGGGCACACTTAACCACTAGGGGATGAATCAACTCTCATACATAGGAGAATGATGCCCCATCACATGGGCATGCCCAACACTATGCTCTCTCACAGGTCGACTCAACTCAGTCATAGAGGAGAACGTATCCTGGAGGATGTCTCACGATGCTGCAATCATCAACACCCCCCCCAAAAAAAAAAAAACTTGTAATTGCATAATATAGATGAGTTAGTGTGTCAAAGCACAATAAATCCAAGGAAGCCAAGTTCTAAGTAAGCTTGATATAATCTTGCAATACATAGGCATCTCTCAATCTAAGAAGTCTATCTTAGTCTTTCTCTCCTTGTATCATTTCAATAATTATATATAATAGAGATAAGTGATAAAGAGAAGACATGTCTCAAAGTCTATCCCATTACTAGCTCACTTAATTAATTGGAATAACATAGAAATGAAATGATCGAAACTCAACTTTTCTATTTTGTAAGGGGGTTGAGTATACTATTCAAAGCTAGACCTCTCCTATTTCCCACCCACCACTCATTTACAGGATCAAAAGGTACAAAAGGATGAGGATTATCCCCCTAAAATCTAGTAGAAAACATTTTAGGAAAAACTGATACTCACAATTAGGTGCTTTCCAATGAATGACATTACCAATAAAACCATATCCATGTCCTATTACAATAGGATAAATAAAAACCCTATCGGGTTCAAGGAAATCTATCACAGAAACTAGGACAAATTCCCTTTGATAAAATCTTTTGCTTTGTGCCCCCTCTAGTTTGAGATCTAGGAGGTGATAGGGAAGGATTCAACGACATCTACCCTTACCCAAGATTATTACTATGTCTACATGAGCATAGGGAGAAATGACATGATTGGGTCGATCTTCATGGCTTCTAATAACAATATAGTCTTGTGTTGAGAAATAAATCTAACTGAAGACCACCCACCACCACAAACTCCCAATGGCTCACAACTTTCTTCTGAGATGCTTTATCATCATCTAAAACATCCTTGTCTAAATCCTCCTCTAATTTGGCATTTTGCTTTGACCCATAATTTAGAACTATTGGAATAGCAAGATTTTCTTCCACAATGGCAAGAACCTTATCTCGAATAGAAAAGATAGATAATTTACATGTCATCAAAGAATCCAAACAATCTCCCTTTTTCATCTTTAGCTCCATATATTCCTCTCCAACTTCTCTTAACAATATTGGAAAAGAAAGGATATCTAAAACTAATATAGATTACTCTCCCAGAAAATCCAACAATGAAAAGTCTTTTCTAGGAATTAGAACGTCCACTTGATCATTCAACTTACTATAAGGAGGTTGATTCTCTAGGCTATCTTGAATCTCTTTTGAAGCTAGATCGTTTGTTGCTTTATAGTTCACAACCAACTTTGCATATTTTCGTAGAATGATGATTCCCTTTCGATGCTTGTAGGCAATGTCTCTTTTAGGACAATCATACAAAATGTGCTCTATGTTGTGGCAATATTAGCACTCGAATAACAATATTTTATAATTGAGATCCTAGACCCAAAATGGTTTTTCACTCTCTAGTGAAATTATGTCTAGTATCCCCCCATTAGTGCTCATGAGAATCAAAATTTGAGGGACCCCTTATATCATAAATGTTTTTGGAGTTGTATGTTGAAATGAACCAAGAGAATCTTCAGCTTTAAATATCTTTGTTTTTTAGTAGTTAAGAGGTGCCCCTAGGATTTGAAACCATGACAATTGTAAGCCCCTGGAATAGAAGAGTTGAGATTCCCCATACAACCATGGATCCCCTGATCAGGGGATCAAATTTTGCTCAAAAATTCAAAGTGATCGGAATCACTTCAAACCAAACAGGAGCGTAGCCCTCGTTGTCACGAACCCAACGCAACTCGTTTGGGTTCAAACGGACGTCGGGAGCAAGAGATACCGCGATCTATTCGAATCGTCAAACATGGAAAAAAAAGGATGCTGACTGTGTAGTCCGTACAGGCTGACGAGGCAGAAGTCGTACGATGATGTGGCAGAGGTCGTACATCCGTGCGCTGAAGTGGCATATAATGACGTGGTAGTTTTGGATTGGTAGCTGAGGGCGAATGCCATTATGACACGTGGCATCATTTTGACAAGTGTTTTGGTGCCACGTAGCCCAGTCATGGGCTGCCACGTGGCACCCCGTTATTGGCAATGGTTGGCGCGGGGGTCCAGGCTGGGGCTTAGCCCCAGCCCCCGGTCGCACACCTTATATACCATATGACTTGAATGTTGGCGTGCGCGCATTTGGTTTATCAAACGGTTAAGCCACGGTTCTTATGTGCGCTCATATGACCTTAACCTTGGTGCAGGAGTTTGTATTTCAAACGGTTTTTCCCGCCACTTGTCATTGTTCTATTCGCTTGGAAACAGAGCCCTCGTTTGCATTAGCGCGAGGTCATATGGTGACCACATGTGCCCACAAGTTTGGCGGTTAGGGGTTGGCGCGCCCATAACCGTCCTACAGTTCGCACCGTTTGTGCGGTTGCGTTCGGTGCCAGGTTTCTACGCTTTAAATTGCGTGTGGGCTAGGTTGAGCCAACAGAGGTGCGTTTTGTAGATGCAGAGACAACAAGCTTGAAGGGGAGACTTCCAGGAAGCCTAACTTCTTCAATTTTTGGCCAAACGAGGTGCCAAAAAAGCCCAGCTAGGGGTTTTTGGACGTTCTGAAGCCATTGGAGCAGTCTATTGGTCATTTTGAGCATTGTAAAGAACGTTTTTGAGCACTTTGAGCAAATAATATTAATGATCCATTGGAAGTTGGACCAGGAGATGTAGCCCAAGAGAGGGGTGAACTCCTTTATCATTTGTTGTGTTATGTGTTTTCTGTTCATTGATTATGCTGTTGTTTATATGCATCTTGAATGAGTAAATCCTATTAATGATG